>SKCR01021604.1:0-17659 GCA_019454045.1 Zanthoxylum bungeanum | reverse complement strand
ATTGGGTAGGCATGGCGCTTTGCTAGAAGCCAACCTTGTCTTGTGAATCTGTAAGAACGTAGTACGAGGTACGTGCGTGTTCGGATTATCCGACGACCGTATTTACTGCCAACATATCTGGAGATCTCTTGGGTCGCTTCCTGAAGATTCACCTGTGATATTTGATTCGAACTTAATTAATCTTGGATTAATTGCGGAGAAACTTTATCTCGGATAAAGTGCCTTATTTAGAGAGAGAGAACGATTAATTTGGAATTAATCAGTAAGATTATTATATTCGATATAATAATTGAAATTCGATTTCGACGCGAAATTAAAATTAGATTTTAATTCGGGCATACGAGTTAATTTAGAATTAATTCGTTAGCGACGTAAATAATAATTTCGCTAGGCGCGATTATTTATTTAAATTCGATTTAATTAACGTCGCGACGCAAGTTCGGTATTTCGGAAATATCGAACCCGAACGCGTGAGTGGACGTGGGCCCACTTTCATTTGGAAACATGTGGGGCCCACTTGACACATGTCATTGAATGTATTATTTTATTGATAATGCATTGCATGGTGATAGTGTATAATACACTCTAATGTTATGCATGGAATTTGAGTGTTTGACACTCTAAGCCTTTGCATGGCTTGTGTCATAGATTTATTATTATTTAATAAATATTATGGCATAAATATAAATTGATTTTTGGTATCAAAAATCAATTAGAGCAAAAAGAAAAATCTCTCTTCTCTCTCTCACTTGGCCGAAAACTGCATGCTTTTTTTGGTCTTCATCTTCTTCATTTTGGTTGCCAAAAGCTTGAAGAAAGTGTGATTGTTTGGAACATCTCCTCACAAGCAAGGCTAGCACCTTTCAAGGGATCAAAAGAGGTGATAGGGAAACCATCATAGAGCTTGGAATACTCAAAGCTTGGAGCTTTCCACATCTTCTCACCTTGGCCGAAAATCATCCACCTTGGAGCTTCCATCTTGGCTTGATTTTCTTCATCACAAGATATTGTAAGTATGATTCCGCCATACTTCATGTTTATATATATTCTTTGTTGTATTTCATATATGCTTAATCTTTCCTTGGGACATATTATAGAAACCAACAATGGTATCAGAGAGCCATGGTTAAGCATGAAATACTTTAGGTTAAAATTTGATAAAATTGGTTGAAGCATGTTCTTGTGAAATTTGATGAATAAGTATGCTTGCATGTATTTAGAATGATGTTATATGGAATCAATTTTATGAAAAATGCATTGGATGATTTTTCCCCAAAATTTTAACCTTGGCCGAATGGTGTGATAAAATTGGTTAAAGCATGTTCTTGTGAAATTTGATGAATAAGTATGCTTGCATGTATATAGAATGATGATACATGGAATCAATTTTATGAAAAATGCATTGGATGATTTTTCCCCAAAATTTTGACCTTGGCCGAATGATATGGTGAAATTGATTGAAGCATGTTCTTGTGAAATTTGATTAATAAGAATGCTTACATGTATATAAAATGATGATACATGGAATCAATTTTATGAAAAATGCATTGGATGAATTTTTCCCCAAATTCATGCCTTGGCCGAATGTGTTGCTACTTGGAGTGGATTGAAATTTTTTGTGTTTAAGATCATTGGATGACTTAGAACGTGTACGGGACGTAGATTAATAATTCAATCGGATTGAAAACAAATCGACACAAAAAAACTCACCTTGGCCGAATACATAGGACATGTGAAGGAGTTGATTTTTGTTAAAATTAATGTTGGACATTTATTTTGAAAAATTGATGATTAATAAATTAAATGGGTATTTTTGAAATATTTGGTTTAATACATTAATCTTGGTATTACACTTTAATTAATTGGACTTTAATGTTTGGAATATTAAAATTTAATTAATGGGCTTTAATAATTTAATTGGGCCTTATGGGCTTAAAATTGGTTTTATGGCACTTAAGGGTGATTCCTTATTTGGGCTTGGTAATTGGGTTTGACCCACAATGACCAAAGCCCAAGCCTTAATAAATCATTCTAAGTCCATTTGACTTGAATTAAATTCAACATTGGATGTTAGTTGGGCTTTGAGGCCCAATAAGATTAGATTTAGAATCTAAGTCTTTAAAGCACATTAAAAGTGTAAACATTTAATTTGGAATTAAATAATTTAATTAGTATTGAATACGAATTAAATTAGATTTAATAAGTAGTTCGATATAATTCGTGAATTCGTACCCTATGTACTTATTCTCAATCGAGTTGGACTCGCGCAAAATCAAACCGTTGTTTGAACATTGGATGATCACTTAAATAAAGACTAATTAATTGGATTAGATTGGTTGTAAAAGCATGTCTTGTTTGAATATATATGTATGTGATGAATGAATAGTGTATATCGGATGGATATTAGAAGGGAAAGGGTAATTTTAGAAATTATTGTAAATTTGGAATTTATAAATTGGACCTGCGTGTCCAGCCTTATCTCTTTATCTCTTTGTATTCTCTTCTCACCTAATTCCCCTCAATGTAAATGAGGTTTCTCTTATTGTATTATGTAATTGGGTAGTAGTAGAATAGTGCTAGCGGGGAGAGGAAAGGGAGTGATTTGTTCTAGGAACAAGTTGTTTATATATCCATCCGCATATCACTATTAATCTACTTTACGCGCTTTATGATGTTTTAGAAGCATGCTTAAGGGTGTATGATGACGAGACCTAACAAAGATAAATAAATTGGTTGCCAATTACACGAAAATCCCTCAATTTATATTAAGCGAATATCCTTCCATTGAATGGTTCTTGTTCAAGATCCGAAGTTGGCATTGGTTTGTTTTTGACCAAAGTCAAGACCTTTGTCAATCAAGGATGTACTTGAATCATGAGAGTTTTGTTGCATATCGGTGTCTTGTCCAAATCGTGATTTTTATTGGCCAAAGTCAAGATCACTTTTTGTCCAACGACATTGATTACGAAACTTTCCTCGTCAATGGGTCCCGCTTAACTGGAATCATTAGGTTTGTTTTTGGCCAAAGCCAAGGCCTAATTGATTCGGAGGATAGGGTTAGGAAAATGTAATGGTTACATTGGCATTATACATATGTTTCGGACTTGGATGTCCACCTAACTGGATCTAGGAATTGGATGAGATCCAATTGATCATGGAGATCTACCTAAGTTAAATAGCATACAATTTTTATTGGCCAAAGTCAAGGTTGTGTGTTATTTAACGGGATCCTAGCCCACTAGGAAATTCGATTTCCCGAGTTCTCTACAGAGGGTTAGAAACTTGAAGAAAATAGTGGGAGGCTATTATTGAATTTGCAATTTCGTTCAGATACTTAGCCTTACGCGTCTTTCAAAATTATTTCGTCAATATTTTAAATAATTAGTTGGACTAATATATTGTTATTTTACTTGTAACAGTTTGAGTGTACCCATAACATCGTTGACTTTATAGTTGGACTATAGTTGTCAAGATGATAGGCAAAGGTAATATCCGCGACATAATCATGGGCGATAATGTCTTCAAAGGGACAAACTTTGCCGACTGGGAAATGAACCTCAAGATAGTGCTTGGGGCTGAGAGGATACTGTATACTATTCAGAGACCTCTCCCGCCTGAACCCACTAAGCCACTGGAGCTAGAGTTATGGAAGACTCATAGTGACGATTGTGACCAAGCTCAGTCAGTTATGCTAGCTGCAATGACCCAGCATTTCAGACGTCAGTACAGGGACTTGGATCCCTATAACATGATGGCAAGATTGCGTGATCTTCACCGCACCAATAAGCGGATGAAGAGGTACGAGCTAGTAAGGAAACTCTTCCGCTCTCGGATGACAGACGGCGCATCAGTTGAGGCCCACGGGACTCAAATGATCGCTGACATAGATGAGTTAGCCAATATGGGCATTGTCTTGGAGGCAGAGCTGACGATTGATATGATATTACAATCGCTGCCCGATACTTGGAAACAAATCATCATCAACTACAAGTTGATGGATACAGATGACACTCTTGGAGAGCTGTTATCCGTATTGAAGGAGTCCGAAAGGGAACTCCTAAAGGGGAGCAAGCGCGAGGCGCATTATGCATCGACCTCTCATGCGCCAAAGGCTAGGCCCATGGCAATTGGAGGTGCGAGGAAGAGGAAGTTCAAAAAGAAGGGCAAAGGCAAGTTGACAGTGGCTTCTAGGAAGCCAAAGGACAAATCTCGCGACATCTGCCTTAACTGCGGCAAGAGGGGTCACTGGAAACGTGACTGCCAAATAGCATTGTGCAGAATGAGGATATCAAGGCTGGCAAGGCTATCGCCTCTGGTATGTTTGTTATTGAGATAAATATGAATACTTCTAGTTTTAAAAATTGGATTTTTGATTCTGGTTGTGGTGCTCATATTTGTACTGATGTGCAGGATCTGCATGATAGCAGGATGCTGGCGTCAGGGGAGATGGATCTACGGGTCGGAAACGGAACACCAGTTGCTGTTTTGGCCGTAGGGACTTTTGTTTTAGAACTGCCCTCAGGGCATGTACTTAAACTTTTGAACTGTTATTTTGTACCTAGTTTAACTAGGAATATTATATCTGTATCCTTGTTAACCCAGCAGGGTTACACTTTTGTATTCAGAAACACCGGGTGTTATTTATATAAAAGTGATACAGAAATTTGCACAGCTGTTGCAAATAACGGTCTTTATATTTTGAATATAAATGAATCTCCTAAAATGACAAACAAAAGGCTCAAAAGGAGTAATCTAAAAGATGAAGCTTACATGTGGCATTGTCGTCTAGGACACATCAACAAGACTCGCATATCCACACTTTCAAAGAGTGGGTACTTGGACGAATTTGATCCCAATTCATATGACGTCTGCGAATCTTGTCTTTTAGGCAAAATGCCTAAATCACCTTTTAGCGGTAAAGGTGAACGTGCCACAGAACTGTTAGCTCTCGTTCATACTGACGTATGCGGGCCCATGTCTAGCCAGGCTAGAGGTGGATTTCACTACTTCGTAACCTTTACAGATGATGCATCTCGTTACGGTTATGTGTATCTTATGAGACACAAGTCGGAAACTTTTGAGAAATTCAAAGAGTTTCGACACGAAGTGGAGAAACAAACAGGGAAGAGTATTAAGACATTACGGTCAGACCGTGGTGGCGAATACTTAAGTTATGAGTTTCAAGATTACTTGAATGAATATGGTATTCTTTCACAGTGGACTCCTCCTGGAACACCGCAATTAAACGGTGTGTCCGAACGGAGAAACCGCACCTTGTTGGACATGGTAAGGTCAATGATGAGTCGCACTGAGCTACCAATATCCTTCTGGGGATACGCATTAAACAGTGCTATACTTATTTTGAATAAGGTACCGTCGAAGTCTGTTGAATAGACTCCATATGAGATATGGACAGGAAGGAAACCAGGTTTCTCTTTCCTGAAGATTTGGGGATGCTGGGCACATGTTAAACGTTTGGAAAGTACCAAACTTGAACCCAAAACTGATAAATGCCTTTTTGTAGGATATCCTAGGGAAACCAAAGGATATTACTTCTATCACCCACAAGAGAACAAAGTATTTGTTGCTCTACAAGCATTTTTCCTTGAGAAGGATTTTATAATGCAGTGGTAAGTGGGAGGAAAGTAGAACTCGATGAAGATCGTAGTGATACTGTTCCTGGCAATGAATCAACGACGGAACAAGAACAGACCACCCGGGATGAGTCTGTACCACAACTTCACATATACAAGGACCGCGTAGGTCGGAGAGAGTCAGAACAGTACCTGAGAGGTATGGGTTCCTGATCTCACCTCATGTAGATATTAATCTTATTGAGGATAATGAACCGGCTACGTATGAGGTGTTGGTTTCTATAATATGTCCCAAACAAAGATTAAGCATGTGAAATACTATAAAGAATATATATAAACATGAAGTATGGCGGAATCATACTTACAATATCTTGTGATGAAGAAGATGATCAAATGGTAGAAGCTCCAAGTTATGGAAGATTCGGCCAAGAGGAGGAAGAAGACTTGAAGCTCCAAGCTTTTGTATTCCAAGCTCTTTGATGGTTTCCCTATCACCTCTTTTGATCCCTTGCTTGTGCTAGCAAAAATGGAGAATAGAAGATCAAATCTTCCTTGCCCTTGTCAATGGAGTTCACGGCAATTTGAGAGAGAAGAGAGATTTTGTGTAAAGTCTTAATTGATTTTTTGTTTTACCAAAAATCAATTTATATTTATGTCATAATTTTATTAAATTAATAATAAATCTATGACATAAACCATGCAATGGCTTAGAGTGTCAAACACTCAAACTCCATGCAAAACCTTTGAGTGTAATGCACACTATCACCATGCAATGCCTTAGAGTGTTTTGTACACTATTAACATGCAATGCCTTATCAATAAAATAATGCATATAATGACAAGTGTCATGTGGGCCCCACACGTTTCCAAATGAAAGTGGGCCCACGTCCACTCACGCGTTCGGGTTCGATATTTCCGAAATACCGAACTTACGTCGCGACGTTAATTCAATCGAATTTAAATAAATAACCGCGCCTAGCGAAATTATTATTTACGTCGCTAGCGAATTATTTCTAAATTAACTCGTATGCCCGAATTAAAATCTAATTTTAATTTCGCGTCGAAATCGAATTTCAATTATTACATCGAATATAATAATTTACTGATTAATTCCAAATTAATCGTCTCTCTCTCTAAATAAGGCATTTTATCCAAGATAAAGTTTCTCCGTAATTAATCCAAGATTAATTAAATTCGAATCAAATATCATAGGTGAATCTTCGGGAAGCGACCCAAGAGACCTCCGGATATTTTGGCAGTAAATACGGTCGTCGGATAATCCGAACACGTACGTACCTCGTACTACGTCTTTACCGATTCACAAGACAAGGTTGGCTTCTAGCAAAGCGCCATGCCTACCCAATTCTCCAGAAATATTCTTATAGGAATATAAGATCTATATCAAGCGTAGTATACCGTAGTATTGCGTACATCGATCCAGTATCGGATGATCACATGCTAGGCCTAGGGCTGGAGATGTGTCTGCCCCGTACGAAACATATATCGGACATCAAGCAACTAGTCCCTTTAAATCGGACAATCCTGACCTGGTCACATTGTCCCGACGGTTGCAACCTTTTATAGAGTACTAGTTCTGTGCCCTGCGTGATCATCCCTCCATATGTCTGAAGCGATACTTCCATCTTGACATCACATCCAGTACACTACGCTTCTCGATAAACCCAGAAGAGGTGTACACAGAACCGGTTAAGGTCCCCAACCACCAAAACCAAAGTTTACCGATTGTCGCAAGTACTAGCGATGTAAGTCTCAGGTTAAGACCATATACACCTACCCTGATGCGGCCTCCCATAGACACATAGACATACTACCAATGGGATTCCGCGGGGTCTATCCAGAGCGAAGCTGTTTTCCGTACCATCGGTAAAACACAACCTCCTATCGCACTTGCATAAGTATCCAATACTTAAATATATGAGAACTATGCCGTTGTGCCCTCACAACGTGCACAAGCGCAATACTAGCCTATCCGCATTATCGATGTCCAGTCTCGATAATACTACGGCTAGGGATATTTAATGATTAAACCTTTATGGATTGATACTGTCTCATATCATCTCAATCCAGTACTAATCATATGGACTTTCGCCATTTATATATCAAAGTAAATAAAATTACAAAACGGCAAAAGGCAATTTCATTATCACATAGTTAATTTTGTACAATAATACAATATCATTTACAAACAGTGACGCTATGGGACATAATGTCTAACAATCTCCCACTTGGCCTATAGCCAGTCACTCAAGCATCTAATACCCGAACTATGTATGTGTCGTTCAAAAACTTGCTGAATGAAAGCCTTCGTCAGCGGTCTGCAATGTTATCATCTGATGTGACCTTCTCGACTTTTACATCGCCACGATGTATAATCTCCCGAATCAGATGGTAACGTCGAAGAACATGCTGGACCGTTGATGAGACCTTGGTTCCTTAGCCTGCGCTATAGCCCCGTTATTGTCACAATACAATGGAACGGGCTCTGCTGCTAACGGAACTACTCCTAATCCGATTAGGAACTTTCGATCCAAACGGCCTCCTTTGCTGCTTCAGATGCAGCGATGTACTCCGCTTGTTGTTGAATCGGCAACAGTATCTTGCTTGGAAGATTTCCAGCTCACTGCTCCGTTATTCAAACAAAAAATGTACCCAGATTGTGACCTGTAGTCATCCTTGTCGGTTTGGAAACTTGCATCGGTATACCCAGATACCGCAAGTTCTCCACCTCCATAAATTAAGAAAGCATCCTTAGTTCGTTTTAATATTTAAGGATATTCTTAACTGCTATCCAGTGACCTTCACCTGGATCGGCCTGATAGCGACTACACATGCTCAAAGCATATGAGACATCAGGTCGTGTACATATCATGGCATACATGTGATAATGAAATTGCCTATTGGATGCAGATGGATCTTCAAGAAGAAGACCGACATGGATGGCAACGTACAAACGTACAAAGCTAGGCTTGTAGCGAATGGGTATGGTCAACAATATGGTATTGATTATGACGAAACCTTCTCACCCGTTGCCATGATTAAATCCATTCGGATAATGCTTGCAATAGCTGCATATTTCGATTACGAAATATGGCAGATGGACGTTAAAACCGCTTTCCTTAACGGAAACCTTTTGGAGGATGTTTATATGCAACAGCCTGACGGTTTTATCGTACCTAGACTTGCAAACAAGGTTTGTAAGTTAAATCGATCCATTTATGGATTGAAGCAAGCATCACGGTCATGGAATCATCGTTTTGAGAGATCATAAAAGAATATGATTTCGTGCAAAACGTAGATGACCCTTGTGTATACAAGAAGGTTAGTGGGAGAGCACTTACTTTTATTTTTCTTTATGTCGACGACGTATTGTTAATAGGCAATGACATTCCCATGCTAACGTCGGTGAAAGCTTGGCTTTCATTAAAATTCTCCATGAAAGATCTGGGAGAAGCAGCCTTTATTCTTGGAATAAAGATCTACAGGGATAGATCTAGAAAGCTGTTTGGACTCTCCCAGAGTACATATATTGATAAAGTGTTGAAGCGATTCAACATGGAACAATCCAAGAGGGGATTGGTTCCAATGGTACGTGGTACCTCTCTGTCTAAGGACATGTGTCCTAAGACTCAGGAAGAAGAGACCACATGAGTCGGATACCGTTCGCCTCGGCAGTCGGATCGATCATGTATGCCATGATATGTACACGACCTATGTCTCATATGCTTTGAGCATGTGCAGTCGCTATCAGGCCGATCCAGGTGAAGGTCACTGGATAGCAGTTAAGAATATCCTTAAGTATCTTAAACGAACTAAGGATGCTTTCTTAATTTATGGAGGTGGAGAACTTGCGGTATCTGGGTATACCGATGCAAGTTTCCAAACCGACAAGGATGACTGCAAGTCACAATCCGGGTACATATTTTTGTTTGAATAACGAGAGAGCAGTGAGCTGGAAATCTTCCAAGCAAGATACTGTTGCCGATTCAACAACAGATGCGGAGTACATCGCTGCATCTGAAGCAGCAAAGGAGGCAGTTTGGATCCGAAAGTTCCTAATCGGATTAGGAGTAGTTCCGTTAGCAGCTGAGCCCGTTCCATTGTATTGTGACAATAACGGGGCTATAGCACAGGCTAAGGAACCAAGGTCTCATCAACGGTCCAAGCATGTTCTTCGACGTTACCATCTGATTCGGGAGATTATACATCGTGGCGATGTAAAAGTCGAGAAGGTCACATCAGATGACAACATTGCAGATCCGCTGACGAAGGCTGTTCTTCAGCAAGTTTTGAACGACACATACATAGTTCGGGTATTAGATGCTTGAGTGACTGGCTATAGGCCAAGTGGGAGATTGTTAGACATTGTGTCCCATAGCGTCACTGTTTGTAAATGATATTGTATTATTGTACAAAATTAACTATGTAATAATGAAATTGCCTTTTGCCATTTTGTAAATATTATTTACTTTGATATATAAATGGCGAAAGTCCATATGATTAGTACTGGATTGAGATGATATGAGACAGTATCAATCCATAAAGGTTTAATCATTAAATATCCCTAGCCGTAGTATTATCGAGACTGGACATCGATAATGCGGAATAGGCTAGTATTGCGCTTGTGCACGTTGTGAGGGCACAACGGCATAGTTCTCATATATTTAAGTATTGGATACTTATGCAAGTGCGATAGGAGGTTGTGTTTTACCGATGGTACGGAAAACAGCTTCGCTCTGGATAGACCCCGCGGAATCCCATTGGTAGTATGTCTAGGTGTCTATGGGAGGCCGCATCAGGGTAGGTGTATATGGTCTTAACCTGAGACTTACATCGCTAGTACTTGCGACAATCGGTAAACTTTGGTTTTGGTGGTTGGGGACCTTAACCGGTTCTGTGTACACCTCTTCTGGGTTTATCGAGAATCGTAGTGTACTGGATGTGATGTCAAGATGGAAGTATCGCTTCAGACATATGGAGGTGATGATCACGCAGGACACAAACTAGTACTCTATAAAAGGTTGCAACCGTCGGGACATATGACTAGGTCAGGATTGTCCGATTTAAAGAGACTAGTTGCTTGATGTCCGATATATGTTTCGTACGGGGCAGACACATCTCTCCAGCCCTAGGCCTAGCATGTGATCATCCGATACTGGATCGATGTACGCAATACTACGGTATACTACGCTTGATATAGATCTTATATTCCTATAAGAATATTTCTGGAGAATTGGGTAGGCATGGCGCTTTGCTAGAAGCCAACCTTGTCTTGTGAATCGGTAAGAACGTAGTACGAGGTACGTGCGTGTTCGGATTATCCGACGACCGTATTTACTGCCAACATATCTGGAGATCTCTTGGGTCGCTTCCTGAAGATTCACCTATGATATTTGATTCGAACTTAATTAATCTTGGATTAATTGCGGAGAAACTTTATCTCGGATAAAGTGCCTTATTTAGAGAGAGAGAACGATTAATTTGGAATTAATCAGTAAATTATTATATTCGATATAATAATTGAAATTCGATTTCGACGCGAAATTACAATTAGATTTTAATTCGGGCATACGAGTTAATTTAGAATTAATTCGTTAGCGACGTAAATAATAATTTCGCTAGGCGCGATTATTTATTTAAATTCGATTTAATTAACGTCGCGACGCAAGTTCGGTATTTCGGAAATATCGAACCCGAACGCGTGAGTGGACGTGGGCCCACTTTCATTTGGAAACGTGTGGGGCCCACTTGACACATGTCATTGAATGTATTATTTTATTGATAATGCATTGCATGGTGATAGTGTATAATACACTCTAATGTTATGCATGGAATTTGAGTGTTTGACACTCTAAGCCTTTGCATGGCTTTGTGTCATAGATTTATTATTATTTAATAAATATTATGGCATAAATATAAATTGATTTTTGGTATCAAAAATCAATTAGAACAAAAAGAAAAATCTCTCTTCTCTCTCTCACTTGGCCGAAAACTGCATGCAGTTTTTTGGTCTTCATCTTCTTCATTTTGGTTGCCAAAAGCTTGAAGAAAGTGTGATTGTTTGGAACATCTCCTCACAAGCAAGGCTAGCACCTTTCAAGGGATCAAAGAGGTGATAGGGAAACCATCATAGAGCTTGGAATACTCAAAGCTTGGAGCTTTCCACATCTTCTCACCTTGGCCGAAAATCATCCACCTTGGAGCTTCCATCTTGGCTTGATTTTCTTCATCACAAGATATTGTAAGTATGATTCCGCCATACTTCATGTTTTATATATATTCTTTGTTGTATTTCATATATGCTTAATCTTTCCTTGGGACATATTATAGAAACCAACAATACTGTCAAGGCACGAGTCCTTAATGGAACACAAATAGTTCATCTATGATGAAACTATACCATTAATCTTCAAATACACAAGAAACTAGTAGATCGGATAGAGTCAGAAAACACCTAGGTATGGGTTTCTGATCTCACCTCATAAAGATGTCAATCTTATGGTGGTGTACCATCCGACTACGTTTTGAGGAAGTGATACGAGGATCGGCTCCCTATTAGGCAAAGTGCCATGAATTCGAAATGGATTCCATGTATAACAACTTTTTGGATACTAGTTGTTGTACCACAAGGCATTGTGCCTATGGTACATTAAACGTCTTCAAGGAAGACATACATGGAAGGCAACATACCAACGTGCAAAGCTAGACTTTTGACGAAAAGGTATCGTTATCAACATTATGTTAATAACGGTTCAACCTTTTTACTTGTTGCCATGGTAAATCCATTTTGAAAATGCTTGTTGATAACTGTATATTTCATTTATGAAATATGTCAGTTACAAATCAAAATCGCTTTCCTGAAAAGGAAACCTTTTGGAGGATGTTTACAACATCCTGACGATTTTGTATAACCGACAAACAAGGTTTGCGGGTTATTCGATCCATGTTTGGATCAATGCAAGCATAAGGTTCTTGGAACTGTCGTTTTGAAATAATCATAATGGTTTATGATTTGACTCAAAACGAAATAATTCTTGTGTATATAAGGAGGTTAGTGGGAGATTGCACTACAGTGAAATTCCCATAAAGCAATTGGTGAAAGCTTGGCTTTCATAAATATTCTTTCATAGAAATTCTCCGTAGAATTCTGGGGAGTAACAACCTTTATTCAAGGAATAAAGATCTACTGGGATAGATTTGGAGTTGTTAACACTCTCTAGGAAATTGTACATTTAAAATGTACTTGTATTGGTGTCTCATACGCTTCGAGCATATGGAGTCACAATCGGGTCAATCCAAGTGATAGTCACTGGATTGAAGTTAAGAACATCTGTTAGTATCTCTGAGAACTAAAGATGCTATCTTTACTATGGAGAAGAGAACTTGAAGTGACTGGGATCACTGCAGCAAGTTTCCAAACGATTAAATACTACGGTACTATAAAGTTTGAACACCGGGACAGTGAGCTGGAAATCTTCCAAGCAAGATAACTGTTGCCGAATAAACAACAAACGCGGATTATTGCTGCAGCTGAGGCAGCAATAGAAGTCTTTTGGATCGAAATAAATCTAATTAGATTAGATATAGTTCTTTTAGCAGCTGAGCTAGGCGTCAGCACAAGCTAAGGAATTAAAGGTCTCATCGACGATCCAGATATATACTTCTATATCATCTGATTCGTTCGAATCATACATCGTGGCGATGTGATGATCGTATAAATCGCGTCAAACGATAATCAAACAAATCCGCTGACGAAAACCTTTCCTCAGCAATTTGAGCGAACCTTACATAGTTCGGGTGTAGGACACTCGAGTGACTGGCTATGTGCCAAGTGGGAGATTGTTGGATAATATGACCCATAGCGTCACTATTTGCACAGATCATTGTGTTGCTGTAGCAAATTAACTATGTAACAAGGAAATTGCACTCTCGTCATTTGTGATTAGATCACCATAGATATATAAATGAAGAGAGGTCCCTATGATTAGTTCCTGGATTGAGATGATATGAGACAGTATCAGTCCACGAAGGATTAATCATTAAATATCCCTAGCCGTAGTATTATCGAGACTGGACATCGATAATGCGGAATAGGCTAGTATTGCACTTGTGCGCGTTGTGAGGGCACAACGGCATAGTTCTCATATATATAAGTATTGGATACTTGTGCAAGTGCGATAGGAGGTCGTGTTTCACCGATGGTACGGGAAACAGCTTCGCTCTGGATAGACCCTTCGGAATCCCATTGGTATTATGACTAGGTGTCTATGGGAGGCCGAAATCAAGGTAGGTGTGTATAGTCTTAACCTGAGACTTGCATCGCTAATACTTACGACAATCGGTAAACTTTGGTTTTGGTGGTGGGGGGATCTTAAACTGGTTCTGTGTTCACCTCTTCTGGGTTTATCAGAATCGTAGTGTATTGGATGTGATGTCAAGACGGAAGTGTCACTCCAGTCATAATGGAGATGATGTCACGCAGGATACGGTATTAGTGCTCTTAAGTGATGGGCATCCAATCGTGATATTATGACCAGGTCATGAATATCTGATTATAGAGACTAGTTACCAGACATCCGATATGTGTTTCGGACGGGGCAGACACTTATCCAGCCCCAGCCCTAGCCCGTGATTATCCGATACTGGGCCGATATGCACCATACAATCGTATACTACGCTTGATACAGATCTAAATATTCTTAAAAGGATATGTCCGGAGAATTGGGATGACTTGGTGCTTTGCTAGGAGTCGACCTTGTCTCGTAAATCGGTAGAACGTAGTACTTGGTACGTACGTGATTCGGATACTCCGACGACCGTATTTACTGCCAGATTATCCGGGGATCTCATGGGTCGCTTCCCGATAATCCACCGATGACGCACAACTCGCACTCTTGAATAATCTGGGATTATATAGAAGAGAGAGAGAAAATTAATCTAGGATTAATAACGGAGATATTTTATCCGGGATAAAATGTCGTCTAAAGAGAGAGAACGATTAATTTGGAATTTATCGATAAATTAATATATTCGATATAATAATCGAAATTCGATTTCGACGCGCGAAATTAAAATTAGATTTTAATTCGGGCAAACAAGTTAATTTAGAATTAATTCGTTAGCGACGTAAATAATAATTTCGCTAGGCGCAATTATTTATTTAAATTCGATTTAATTAACGTCGCGACGTAAGTTCGGTATTTCGGAAATATCGAACCCGAACGCGTGAGTGCACGTGGGCCCACTTTCATTTGGAAACGCGGGGTCCCCACATGACACATGTCATATTATGCATTATTTAATTCTAATGCATTGCATGGTGATAGTGTACAATACACTCAATGGTTTTGCATGGAGTTTGAGTGTTTGACACTCTAAGCCATTGCATGATTTGTGTCATAAGTTTATTATTAATTTAATAAATATTATGGCATAAATATAAATTGATTTTTTGTAACAAAAATCATAAGAATTCTCTCATCTCTCTCACGCCCAAATGGGCACAATGCTCACTGTTTTTCATCACAAAAACCGTGACTTTGAGGGAAGCTAGAGTGGGTTTTCATGGTGAAAATTCAAGTGCTAGCACACTTACGAGTCTTGCGAAGGTGGTAGGGAGGTTCCCCCATGAGCCGGGATCCATCGGACGAAGCTCGGAGCTCCCGTTTCTTCACTCAAATTTCTGTTTTGCAGGGTAGTGGACTGCCACCAGTCGGCGTGAAAGGCAGTGAAGAAAATGGCTTGATTCGTCTTCAATTCGACATAACCGATCAATGTGAGTATTCCGCTACCTCCGTTGATGTATTCACGCATGTTTTCATGTCTTGATTTGATCTTGGGACCTTAGAATAAACCAACATGGGGAAGGAATCCACATATCACTGGATATCGGCCTCCTTGTTCTGATACTCTGTATCGTGATAGAGTCTATTATTCATGTGAGATAAATATGAATTTGGCTCCATCGGTGAAGCTTCTTTAACTAGTATAACTGAGGGATGAAAATCTAGATAGGTCAGGGCTTTGTCTATCAAATTTTTAGGTTTAAAAAACTAAGTATTCCACTGATGGCCTTCATTTATCTGCTTACGGGCCTGAATTTGAAAATCTGAAATTCTCAAAATCCTTTTGGCAGCTCATCATCATTGGAACTACTATATCTATTTCCGATTCATTTTCTCTCTTATATGTCTTACTATTATTTGCTATTCGAAGTACTTGCTATGTATACAGGATATTCAAAGTCTATAGGTTTAGCTTGAAGGAACTTCCTAAGGAATGAATGATTCTTATAGAAGAGAAGAAACCTTGTATAGATCTATTTGACATTCTTACTCTTACTCATGCTTACTATATTCCTTTTACTGCTATAGGTTCTAGCATTCTGATTATCCTCTATTTCTGTATCGTTTCTACTTATTGCCACTGGTTACTTGAACATCTATGTATCTTTCCTTTCTAGCTTTCTCTTCATTTTTCCTACTTTCATTGGTGGGTATCCTAAGAACTTTACTATTTCTTTCTATCTCTTTACTTTTCTGTATCTGGTTGCTTAAACATATATGCTTCTTTTCTTCGTTTCTTATCGCTTTCCTCTCTTACTTCCTTAAATACTTGTATTTTCTAGTTTCATAGCTTAACATGATCCTTCACTAATAATTTCGAATAGTCATGGAATGATTTTTAACTAGAGCAAGAATTAGGTTCGGGTAGCCATGATAATGCTTACTAACTTGTCTATAAAGCTTGAGGACGTACTCGAGGATCAGATACCGGAGAGGTAGTACCTCGTATACGGGTATCCCGAGCATACTGCGTATACTAGACCCCGACACTCTGCCCAGTGCAGTCACTGACTCCCTAGACCATGCTCTGATATTATCTTTATAACATCCCCAATCTGGGTGATGCTGCCGGCAGAGAATAGGCCGTACTATTCCATTGAGCCTCTGTTTTTCGAACTATAAACAACATTGTTACCCATTTCCTTAAACATAGTCTCATATACGGGACCATTGCCCAAACCATGACATAGAAAATAAAATACTACACACAACTAAAACTCAATATTACTTATTTTAACAACTTATACATGAGTACTTGTACAGAACTTTGTTATACAATTTTTCTGAAACTGGACTTACTAAACTTGATTGAACTTTATGTCTGACTCAACTTGGTGGACTAAACCCACTAGTGACTGCTATCAATATCCATCCCCTCGAGTTCGTCCTCTAGGAATACCTGTAAAACAAAGAAACTGGGAGTGGGGGTTAGATCGTTTGAACGATCTAAGTGAGTGGACAATTTTATAAATAGGTTCTAAAATACTTTTTGAAAATACATGGTTCTAAAATCCAGTTTATCTCAAATTTAACTTTTCTGAAATCTCTTTTATTAACTGAAAACAACTTCTTTCTTTCTGGAAAACTTTTCTGAAATCTTCTTTTCTGGAAATCTCTTATAAACTATTTTTTCTGAAAACTTTATTTCTAGAAAACTTTTCTCTCGAACTATCTCTGAAATCTATATCTGAAAACTGTATCTGAAAACTAATCTCTGTCTCTGAAAACCTGACGTATGGGGGCGTTACGTATCGTCGTCCCCCAATACACCTAACTAGAGCCAGTAGTGCAAATCCATGACATTGGGGTGTTACATATCATCGTCCCCCAAAGCATGCCACTACCTGTTCCCGAAACTAGTGGTCTTGGGGCGTTACGTATCTCCATCCCCCAAAGCATGCCACTACCTATCCCTGAAACTAGTGATCTTGGGGCGTTACGTATCTCCGTCCCACAAGCCACTGAACTAGAACTAAGGGTGCAGATCTATGCTACCCTCCAAGCTCTGAATCTAGGATATATGGGAATCTGTCATCCCTAGTCCAGAACTAGGATCTGGGGGCGTTACATATCGTTATCCCCCCAGTCCTATACATGTGCACATATCCTCTCCGTCAATCCATATCTGTGACAAGTTACATACTGAGGTGCGTTTTTCCCTATGCCTCGAAAATCATAAATCTCAAGCTTTTAAAATTACCT
>SKCR01021603.1:0-17589 GCA_019454045.1 Zanthoxylum bungeanum | reverse complement strand
GCCCAAAGCTCGCTACATGGATCAAAAATGATGAAAATATATATATGAAGTCTGAGTAATTAAGTCTGTGGGGGTGTCTTAACACCTGGTGCCCTAAAGCCATCTGGTTCGGGAGCCACCGACCCAAAGCTCGCTACATAGATGGAAGGTATTATATATAAATAAAAAATAGAGAAAAAAATCAAAGAAAAAATCAGAAAAATCAGAAAATTTATTCCATTACTACAAAGATGTGAACTTTGATAAAACTTTAAGACAAAAATATTACTCTTTTATCAACTGCACTTATGACTGTTGTGGGCAAAAATGAGTTGAATAAAACTTTGTTAGTTGTGTATATGAAGAATGATAAAAATAATCGGAGAATTTACTTATTCAGTAATTTAGAATGAAACAAAACAACTAGTAAACTTGGAGTAGAAGTTTCACCTAATTAGTCACTAACTTCTTTATTCTCTTTTCTCTTGTCTTTTTACTTTTGTGTGCATTAGTTTCACTACCTTTTTACTTTTATAAAATGTTTGTGGGTATCATTGCTGTAAACCCTCACGAGACTACAACTCGTCCACTAGGGACAACTAGGGGTTTAAAGGCTTGTTGCATATGCTAAATGCAATCATGATCCCTACGAAAGTGGCTTAGTTAAATTTTATTATGTTATTTTATTTTGCTCGAGGACTAGCGAAATATTAGGTTTGGGGGTGTGATGAGTGATAAAACTATCACTATTTCCCACTCATTTAACTTAATATTTTGTATAGTTTCTTGAGTTTTGTGAATATTTTGATGTGTTTTGTGTTATTTTGTAGATAAATAAAGTTTCAGGACATTCTGGAGGTGATTTGGAGCAAAACTGTGAAATTTGGTGAAATTTGGCAAAAAAGGTATTTTGGTAATTTTGGGCGTCTCGACAACCGAAACCCTTGGCATCCCGACCTCTAATGTGCACCGGAGACTGCTAATATGCGCCAGGTCAACAAGTCAAAGTTGCCAAGTTTGACTTTGCTAACGTGCACCATGCCACGTGTCATCATCACAAGCAATCTGCTAACGTGCACCGCATGCCACGTGTCGAAAATTCAACGAGCCGTTTTCTTTTAGCCACCATGCCACGTGTCGAAAATTCAGCGATTCAAAAAAAATAATAATAATAATAATAATAAAAAAATCAGAAAATATAATAAAGAATTGAATTTTTTTGCCTATAAATTGAGTTTGATTTCTTAAGTTTCAAATGTACCTCATCCTCTGAAATCCTTATAAATAAATTGAGATTTCTCTTCTTTAGTTTCTTTTATTCAGTTTTATTTACGTTTGTAGTAGTAATTCTCTTCTATAAATAGGTTTTCATTCATCCATGAGGAGCTAACTTCTCCATGCTGAGGTAAAAATGTAATTCTTTTACTTTTGCTATTTAGATTAATCTCCCTTAAAATATATATATAAACTATTTAAAACCTGAATTAATAAAGGATACCGCCATTCCGGACGGTTGGTTATTCAATTTAAATTGGTTAAACCTGACTTAATGAGGATACCGCTATACTGGACGGTTGGTTTAAATTTATATTTCTGTTCCGCCTTATGGCTGGTATATTTGAATTTGACTTAATCAGGATACCGCCATTCCGGACGGTTGATTAAAAATATCACAAGATTATATATATTATTTTATGGGAGATATCTAAATAGTGAATAGTAGAAGTTAATTCCTTTTACCTTAGCATTTCTTTTTATTACTTTTCAGTAATTTCATTTTATGTCTTTTAAGTTTATATCAGCTTTAGCTATGTGTTGTAACTAAATTAATATCTAGGGTTGTGATAAAATCTAATATCACCGGTTTTAAAAAGTGTTAGATTATAGTTTGGGTAATTAAAGAGTTATTTGTTGAGTCATAATCTTAATGCCTTTTTATTAACTGATCACTAATAAAATTGAATAGATAAACCTAAAATGAACTAGACATATGGACTTTAAGTTTAAAGACCTTATACTCAACAACCCACGATCTTCTTTAAGGATAGATAAACCTTTAATAGATTTCCTTACAGGATAGGAATATACCTGTTGGGCGGGGTAATCATAATTGGAATTCAAACTTAATGAATCTAGGTAATTTGGTTGACATAGACATATGATTCAATTGAATTAAACTAGGTATTTGTAAATGACCATCGGAAGAGGCTTTTACATAATTTAATATTCCAGATTAATAAATCAATATTTACCCAACTATGATTTAACTACTTCATCTTTTAATTAATATTGGAAGAATTCACAACCCTAGATAGTTTTAATTCTCATTAATCTACTCTCAATTTCTTTTACTTGTTTTAAATTTAGAATCATCATTATCCTTTCAAACAACTTGTTAGATATTAGTAATCATTTGACCTCATAAAATTAATAGAATAGATATTAAGTCCTCGTGGGATCGATATTTTTTATACTACTTGAACGATACGTGCGCTTACGTTACATGTGTGTGATTACGCCGGTTAATGGAGTATATAGCTACATCTCCCAAGGCAACTACTAGTGTCTCCGCATCGTTGTTCATTAGCTGGGAATTGCCTTGACTATACTCTCGTTGCAGCTTTCAGCGATTCTTCTTTAAGTGACCTTATATGCCACATAGTAGCACTTGTAAGTAGGTTTTCTTCCGTCTGTGAATTTGCCTTTATTTTTACTTCTACCTCTCTCCTCCACCTCAATTTTTATCTTGTTGTCTTCCTCGATTCTCTATGACAAAGGCTTATGTATGATCTGTAGCCACGTCTTTTCTTCTCACCTCCTCATTTGAGAGAGCATCTTTTACTATAGGTATGGTAAGTTTGTCTACTGGAGCCGAATTGCTAAAAGTAACCACCAATGTCCCCCAGCTGTCAGGAAGAGAACTAAGTAGTAAGAGGGCTTGGACTTCATCTCTCAGTTGCATGTCTATCGTAGACAACTGATTCACTAGGTTTTGGAACTCATTGGTGTGTTCTGCAATGAAAGTTCCACTTCATAGCTTCAGGTTCACCAAACACCTCATTATTAAGGCTTTATTCCGAGCTGTCTTGGCCTGGAACATGTCTTCCAATTTTATCCATATTTCGTAAGCATTTGTATCATGTGCTACGTGGTAGAAGACATTATGGCCGATCCACTGCCTAATCTGACCCAGAGTTCTGTTATTGAGTTTTTTCAGTCATACTCTTTAACAGATTCTGGTCTCACTCCCTTCACCTCGATAATATCTAACGATCTTTACAGTGCAAATAATCTATCATCCGAGGCCTCCAAATGGAGTAATTAGTTGTTGTCAGCTTGATCATCGCACCAGAAGAGGAATCTTTCATTTTCATTTTAAGTTTAAAATTTAAAATGAAAATAGGATAAAATATGGATTGATTTTCCCAAATCAAAGGTCACCGTTGCGTCCGGAATGGTCGAAAATGGTGGATTTGACACTTCGTTGGTCCAAATCCGACTCAGGGCAGATTTGTAAATTTCTAAAATTGCTGAGGCTAAAATATAAATTTCAAAGACTTCAGAAAGCTCAATGAAATTTACAAGGGATGCAGACGTGGCTGACACGTGTCCATTGACGTGGTAAAAGTGGGACCGGGTGATGATGTGGCAACTGAGGTGGAAGATGACGTGGTTGATGACATGTCGATGACGTGGTGATGATGTGTCGCTGACTGTGCGCTGGTCTGGCGCTGACTGTGTGCTAAATGTGCGCTGACGTGGTCGTCTTCAACCTCATGCAGCGCGTGTGCACGTCATTTCTTCTCTGCTAGACACGGAGGACTCATTGAACCTCCGTTCGATCACCGAAAAATACCATCGTGCTCGTATTGATGTGAACAAGCTGATGTAATGCTCAAAAGTGATTTTTGACAACTTTTCCAAAACCTAAATTTTCCGAACCGAGTTCCATTCTTCAGTTTTACGATCCCAATGTACAACCAAAGCTACTGATATCACTTGTTGTGATTTTCTGATCACTGAATAATATTTTTGAGGAAAAATCGATTCTTTACTACTACAGGAATAGAATTTACAAATATTACAAACTTTACAAAAACTTCACTTTCTTTCTACACTCTTAAGCTTTCTTGTCTTGAAGCTTAATATTTGGGATGATTTAAGCTCACAAATGAGCTCCATATTTATAGTGAAATACATGACTTTTAACAAAATCAAAATCACCTAAAGTTTATTTGGAAGCTTGCACCATTTTTCAAAGCTCCACCTAAAGTTATCTTGGAGGCTTGCTTGCAATGGTGGTGGCAGCTAGATTCTTCACTTTCTATGTTGTAAATGACTAGATAATAAGATTTTTTGCAAACAAACCATGTCTAATCAATAAAAGTTAGGCGTGAGTGATGGTATTTAAAATATTTTCTGGCAATCGTGATGGACTGACATTCTGCATACCCTTCATCTTAACATAAATTTCTTATATGGAGCTCTTTTTCCTTAACTTTCCATTACATGGAATCTTCTTAGTGTATCTATTTATATTTTGTAAAATGCTCTAATTCGAGATTGAGTACGACAATTCATTATTATGGATTATGCTACTTCTTAGTTTCTGTTTGATGCCAGACTTTCTGGTTCTAAACTATTCATGCATGATGATTTGGAGATTTATTTTGTAAGTATAATGCTTACTTTTAGTTGTTCATTGAAACTCGCACATAAGAGAAGTGAGTTTCTGCCAACTCTCAAGTTGCTTCTTAAGGAAATCCTTGAGTTAGAACCCTGAAACTTGATGAGTAACTCATCTTCTGTTATAGAAGTTAAATAGTTATAATGAATCCTTGTTCATTGAAATGATTAATCCTCTCTTATTTAACCATTTCATCATGTACCTTTTTTTGGAAATGCTGAGACAGGTTTTATATGATGAAGAGGTGTCAGCTTGTACATCATTACTGCCTGTGTGAAATGAGAAGAGACGGTGCATTGCATTCTCCATTTTTCGATTTTTAAGCTTTGGCATTCGGATTTAGAGGTCCGATATGTGTTCTAATTAAGTAAATATCTATAGAGTTATGGCAATAATCTCTCAGATTTGATTAATTAAGAAAAATATCTATAGTTCCTCACACGCCGCCACAGTCTTCACGTGTGTAATCAATGCTTCTTTACTGTTCATAATCCATTTTTTCGGCTTCCCATATTTATTTTCCTCTAGATTTTAGAGCTCCTTTCCGCCATGGCAGACCTCGAAAGTGATAATCCTCTCTGTCCTTCAGCTCTAGGTAAATCAAGTGCTTTATTTTCTATTATTTCTTCCAATCATGTTATTACATCTGAAAATTTAATTGGTCCTATTAATTATGTGTCTTGAGCTGCTTCTGTTGAATTTTGGTTCATGAGACACGGGTGTGAAGACCATTTGACCTCGAGCGAAGAAGATATCCCAGCTGATGAATGGATGCTTTGGAAAAAGATTGATGTCTAATTATGTAACTTGCTCTAACAGTTAATTAATCCTAAACTCATTGTTATTTTTAGGACTTTTAAGGCTTGTTCAAAATTATAGAGCAAAGCTAAATCTTTATACACTAATGATATCCAGTATTTCTATTATGTGGTTTCTAACATGTTTAGTTAAATCAGCGGGATATGGATATGTCTGAGTATATTGGCAGGAT
Source organism: Zanthoxylum bungeanum (assembly GCA_019454045.1). Classification (NCBI taxonomy): domain Eukaryota; kingdom Viridiplantae; phylum Streptophyta; class Magnoliopsida; order Sapindales; family Rutaceae; genus Zanthoxylum; species Zanthoxylum bungeanum. Next base: position 11,932 of record SKCR01021603.1, on the reverse strand, counting down.
CGAATCTCTAAGAGAGGAATTTTATTCTCTCCTCCCGATTACTACCAATGTTATTGATCATGAACGACAGAGGGAATAATTTTTCATGGTCTTGACTTTACTAGGGATAAGGTCTGAGCTTCAGTTGATCCATAACCATATACTAGCCAATGCTACCATTCCCTCTTTGGAGAATGTTTTTTCTCGCCTCCTCCACATCTCGATTACTTTTGACTATAACTTTCATCTATCTGAGACTTCCATCTTAGCCGCTCCAAGATATTCAAGAGGCGGCCAGGGCAATACCGCAATTGTGGAGAGCGTCCAAAGTGTAACTATTGTCACAATGTACCACATCCTCCTACAACTAAGGTTGCTCAGGTTGATAATTATCCAACCTCTAATTCCTTCGAACATTCATCTCGGAATGGCACTTTATTTGAAGCCGAGTATACAACTTTCCTCTAGTATCAGGCTTCTCAATTATCCTCATCTACCTCTGTTGCTATACTAGTAACTTTTTTACCTGCAACACTTAATCCTCACCTCTAGGCCTCTGAGTCCTGGACTATGGAGCCTCAGATCATATTTCGAGTAATCCACACCTTTTGAGGTCCTATTTGTTCCATTCTTCAATCCTCCACCTGAGACTGTGCAACTGCCTCGCCCTCTATAGGTCTATCATCGTCATCATTATCCTCTATCTTCCATAGGTATTGACACTGTAGCTACTGACTCACAACATGCTTCAGCTTCTTCCCATATTATGGACCTTTCCTGCGCCATCTGGCCTTATTGTCATTGGCAAAGGTATTCGTTACACTCGTAATCCTTATCACATATATACATTTCTCAATTATCATCATTCATTTGCTCATTATTATGCTTTTGTCTCCAGTTTTTCTTCAGTTCATATTCTTAGAAATATCCATGAGGTATTATCAGATCTAGGATGGAAGCAGGTGATGATGGATGAAATGACTGCCTTACACTCTAGTGGCACTTGGGATCGATTCATTTACCCTCGACAAATCTATATTTGGTCATCGATGGGTTTAAATATTGAAAGTTGGTCCTAATGGGTGAATTGATCGCCTCAAGGATCGTCTGGTTGCTAAAAGTTATACCCATATATTCGATCTAGATTATAGTGACCCTTTTTCTCCTATGGCCAAAATTGATTATGTCCAGTTGTTACTCTCTATGGCTGCTATGCGTCACTAGCCGCTTTATCAGCTGGAGATTAAGAATGTGTTTCTCCATGGCGATCTTCATGAGGAAGTCTATATGAAGCAACCACCTGATTTGGTTTGGTATGTAGGCTTCATCACTCTCTATACAATTTAAAACAATCTCCATGTGTTTGGTTTGGGAGGTTTAGTACCGTTTTTAAGGAATTTGGCATGACTTGTAGTGAAGTTGATCATTCTATTTTCTATTTGTGGGAACACAGAAACTGGGCGACGCATGCTGTTCCGGACTCGCGGCCCGGTTGGGAGTACGGAGTAGCCTGCGGGGGACTAAACCGGAGAATGATGGATTCGCCACCCGGTGTGAACTAGGACAAAGATTTAAGGCCGCACTCACCCCTCGCAAGGGAATACCTCAAACCATTGGGTTTGGAATGGTCCCTTACTTATGCCACTTGTAATAAAATGATTTGTGCAATAATTCAACCAAGCCTAAGCAACGTTTATTTCCAATGACAATTTACTCCTAAGTTCACATGCATAAATACAAGGCTCATATCTAAGTTTGCATATAACCTATGTCCGGATTTGCATACAACCTATTTGCATTTTATCTATGTCCCAATTTGCATACAACTTATTTGCATATACTCTATGTCCAAATTTGCATGCATAGAGATAAATACGGCTAGCATACAATGTCATAAGCACATTACATTTGATCATAGGCATGCCAGTAGATAATAATTGTACACTCAAGCATGAAAGCAAACTAGAATAGCGGTGAAAATGAAATAGCACACGGCAATCTCATGAACATACTTCGATCGTATAATGCGGAAAATAAAGAACAACCTAAACATAATGCAAATTCCAAATGCAAAATAAATGACTAATCATGCTTGAAAATGAACAATTAAATAGGCTAAATCATGCTTGAATACCATCTCATAAACACATCAAACAGATAAACGCAAGGATACAAATAATGTGATTGATTACATGATATAAGAGAAATCACCTAAGAAACAATTATGCATGACATGTGATGAAAATGACTCAGTTCAGTGTATTCACGTTCGTGTAGCGTTCGTAAACGCGTTCGAACGGTAAACAGAAGGTTCGCGTTCGTATAGCATTTGAGAACGTGTTGTAACGGGCCCGGACCTGATGAAACAAATACATGCGCGTTCGAGTAGCGTTCGTAAACGCGTTTGAAAGGTAAACAGAAGGTTCGCGTTCGTATAGCGTTTGATAACGCGTTCGAATGGGACCAGACAGAAAAAAATGTGTTCGTGCGGCGTTCTGAAACGCGTTCGAACGGGGTTAAGCAGTGACCTCCAAAATGCAGTAAATAACATGACACATACATGAACGGATGAATAGATGACACCTAATAAATAATAACGAGCTAAAAGGCGCGGCAAAGCATCGTGATAAAGGATTTTTAACCCCTGAAATAGAGGACCTTTAATCCGACTTACTAAGCCCATGCGCTAATAACAAAATGCGTATAAGAAATAAAGACAACAATATCGGACTTCGTATACCCGATTGAACACACCTCACATTCAACCGAGTATACATCATCCGGCGCGGCAAAGCATCGTGGTAAAGGATTTTTAACCCTCGAAATAGAGGACCTTGAATCGCACTTACTAAGCCCATGCGCTAATAACACAATGCGTATAAGAAATAAAGACAACAATATAGGACTTCGTATACCCGATTGAACACATCTCACAGTCAACCGAATATACATCATCTGGCGCGGCAAAACATCGTGGTAAAGGATTTTTAACCCCTCGAAATAGAGGACCTTTAATCGCACTTACTAAGCCCATGCGCTTTACCTCATCATTACTCAAACAAATAACATGCAGAATTTAAATAGCGGATATAAACGAATCAAAACAACATAAAACAAAATATGTGCTGTTTGCTCAAGTGGTACGTGGAGTTGTATCCCAAGTACAGACCGCACTACCATCCATTCAGATTCGGCTACGGAATTTATGTCTGGGTTTCCATCCTATATACCACAAGAGGTGACACATTTTCCATTTTATTCAAAACCACAACATGCATCCATAAGCGACTCTCATACGAAATAAATGACTAACACAATTAAAAGATGAATAAAAATGAATACAAAAAAAGTGCCCTCAGGTCTAACCTTTTATGTCGACTTTCGGAAGTACCGTACACGGTCGTCGGAAGGGTGGATGCTCTGCAACTCCTCCGGTTAACTGGTTCAACGTTTCCCTTGCTGCTTCGCTGTTCGAGCTGCTATTTCCCTCCGTTTCACTGCTGTTTTGCTGCTATTTTGTTGCTGTGTTCGGTCGCTATTTTTGATGTTTTTAGGCTACTGTTGGATGTTTTTTAAAGGCTTTGAGTGCAGTTTTTTAGTTACTGTTTTGGGGATTTAGGGGCTGTGATTTTCGATAGTTTAGGGTTGTATGGGGCTATGATTTTCGGTAGTGTAGGGGGATTATATGGGGTTGTTGTTTCGGTAGTATTGAGGGCTGTCTGGGGCTATTGTTTCGGTGGATGTAGGGGTTGTTCTTGCTTAGGGTTAGGCGGGAATGCTAGAGAGAGGAGAAGAAAGTTGCTTCTTGTTGTTTTTTTTTTTTGTATTGGGCGTGAATGGGAGAGCCGGGAGTGTCTTGGTTTTGGGTCTCTTTTATAGACAAAGGGGATGGGTGAATCCTTGCTTGACAAGGAAGGGATTTGGTGCATTAAAGGAGGATATGATTTGGTGTTATGTAAGGAAAATCAAAGATTGATTGGGGGACAAAATTTGGTTAATTAGGAAGTTAATATATTTAATTTCTTTTGATTAGGCATACAATTTGTTTAGTTTGGTATATAATATTCTTGATTGATTTTAATTAGGCATGATTTTATTTGATATTTATTTTAATTTGGTATATGATTTTTAGATTTTATTTAATTCCCCATGTGTTAAATATGTGTTTTATTAATTTGGATGTGTTTTATGGGCTTTGGTGGGCTAATTGGGCTTGGGTGTGAGGCTAGCAGCAAAACAGAAATACTGACACCGTTCGAACGCCGATTCGAACGCTACACGAACGCCCGCAATATGCTTGACGTTCGGACGTGGTCACGAACGCAGCACGAACGAAAATAGTGAACTTGTGAAATGAATCTGATGACATGCTTATTTTGAATTTCCCCTTCCGACGTCCGTTTCCCGCGACTTTCGTGACTTAAAAGGTAGTGTCTTCAAAGGAGATTCATCATATGGACTTGTATGCAAAAATGCAGTGCCTACACTATTGTCATTCCAATGGTAAATGCATCTACTCGGTAGTCTATGAGGATAATATAGTCATCACTGGAAGTGATCAATAGGGTATTTGGCAACTGAAAATACATTTGTTTATTCATTTCTAGACTAAGAATTTGGGACGACTCAAGTATTTTCTTAGCATAGAAGCGGCTCAGTATAATACTGGTGTAGTCATTTCCCAAAGAAAATATACCTTAGATATTCTTCAGGAAATTGGTATGTTAGATTGCAGACCTATTGATTCGCCCATGGACCCAAATGTTAAACTCTTACCAAATGAGGAGGATCTTTTGGAGAATCCTGATGAATACAAGAAACTAGTCAGGGAGCCATTGGATGATCCTAGATGATAAAGAAGATTAGTTTGGAAGCTGAACTATTTTACAATTACTCGACCAGATATTTCATTTGTTGTAAGTGTGTTTAGCTCGTTCCTATAAACTTTTGTGAAAGTCATTGTAATGTTATTATACACATTCTCTTATATATCAAAAGGGCATTGGGACAAGGATTTTTATATGAAGATAAGAGAGTTACTGAGGTAATTAAGTGTTCTAACGAAGACTATGTAGGTCATCCCTTAGATAAACACTCCACTACATTATATTGTGTTTTAATTGGAAGGTAATCTACTATCTTGGAAGAGTAAGAAACAATATGTCGTCTTCAGATCCAGTGTAGAAGAAAAATATATAGCTATGGCCTTAGTAACATGTGAGTTGGTATGGTGAAAGCTGTTGTTACATGAATTAAAGTCTGGAGGTGTGACGTAAATGAAGTTAATCTGTGATATGATGGCAGCACTACATATTGTATCTAATTCTGTGTTTCAAGAGTGGACCAAACATATAAGGTAGATTGTCACTTTATCAGAAATTTTTTTTATCTGGATACATAGTGACTAAGTTTGGTGTATATAATTTATATGTTTCAGTTTGAGGGGGAGTGTAGAATTAATAAAATATCTCTGGAGTTATAGCAATAATCTATGAGATTTGATTATATAATTATAGGTGAAATTATATAATTAAGGGTAATTAAGGGTATATCAAATTTCATTTTCTAGAGTGGTCTAATGGTTATATAAAGCCTATACTTCTATAGTTTTTATTCATTCAATAGAAAAAGAGGATTCCCTCTATTTTTACAATATTATGCTTCTTCCACAGGCCTAAAGCTAACATAACCAAAAGATGACTCTTTTGTTGAAGGAAAAATTGGCTTACTAAGGGTTTCCTTTAAAAGGTTAAACAACCGTCTTTCCCTCTAATGTTTGTCATTCTCTATTTTCACGGCTTTATCTTTTTATGTAAAAGGAATGAGGACAATATTGATGCATTACGAACATGTGGATTCATAATGAAATATAGACTCATAAGCACTTTCTTCTATTGAATCTCCTATAAATACTGTAGTCTACAAAAATGCTTTTGCAATAAATTTTGATGTCTCATTTTTTTAGAGTATGGAATGGAGGAGAATGGTTGGGGGTGGAGGAGGTTCCTTCTTTATATAACATGTAATTTCTCATTTCCCCATTCAACTTATCAATAATCATTCATTTATCAATGCTTAAGAACTTTCTCATGATTACACAAAATTTTATAGTACGCGATCAAACAAGTTTGGGTGGAATAATTTCCCAATTATCTTCACCTGATGATATTCTTGCATCAGGTCTACGTATATAACAATTGTACAAGAATCAAAACATGCTCGAGAAAAGTAATTTCAAAAAATTATATGTAAATGACTGTAGACATTGTATTTATATGTATAGCCCGATGTTGAGTCTCTTACGGGGACACCCTCTAAAAGTTCAGGAAATTACAAGGATGAATATCCAGAAGAAAATGAACTCCAATGAGCCAAAAAGCCAACTGGACATCACCTATGTCTGCCCAACCCTCTCTCTAAACCAAACATCCAGCCGGACATGATTTGAAAACTGATGGAGTTGGTGCTTAGAGTGCCAATCCGATTTGTACATTTTATTATTTATTAATAAAATAACTATATTTTTCATTTCATATCTTATAATGGTATTGTCATTATGAGTATTAGATTGATGTATAGATATGCTAAGAATGACATCGACCTAGAAGACTGGCACATGTCTTATATTGGAATTGGAGTTTCAATGGTTTGACCTAATGTACCATGAGTTTTGGAACTCGTATAGACATGTGGGTATTCGTTGAAGCGAATATTAAATGACTCATATGTGATTCCTAATAGTTGGAAGTACACACACCGTCAATAGGAATCTCATCGAGTCGAGTAACATATGTAATCCTTTGACTATAAGATAACATTGATTTTGTGTGAGATCCTCAACACTTTGATGCCATGTATTTCAAAAACCTTTCATGGTCTGGCTTCTAGATGTTCGTTGGGTGTGGACCGATACACTCAATAATCAAGTGCGAAACAAGATATGAGCTGTCGGCCTATATGTGTACCATAAGGGGTTTAGGTATCCATGTAAGTAAAGTCACGATTCTTAAAGACTTTGACCAAAGCCGATCACCTGGAGTGGATCGCATCAGTTGTAAAAAACCGTGGACATGTCGACATGAAATGTGGGCTTTGAAAACTTGACGGTGTATTCTATATTTCCTAAGCACAACTTGGATAGCCTACGACGGAGGGATTGTTAAACATATGTGATGACCTCGACTTGTATAGTTCAGAAAGGTCGTTCGTGTTCTTCGTGAATTCGGAGGTGGTTGAATTGCGTACATATTAGCTAGGTTTATATGACGAACATGTCTGAACTTAGAGAGTCCCAATATGAAGTGTACTCGTTGAGCACTTGGGTAGCCGATTTATTTTTGATAAAAGATAATATTCGATATTATAATTATCAACTAAGACAATCAAGTGTTATTGGATAACATTGATTATTTACTTTGACCTAATTAGATTAATTCAATAATTACACGAGGGCTTAATTATAAATCATAATTATCTCTATCATTTGAGGATATTATGGTAATTGTAAGTATGTAATAATAGGTGGTTTTGGCTTGATTTAATTGGATTAAATCAAAGTGGAAAATATTTAACTAATCAATTTCCTAATCTTTGGCTTGATTTAATTGGATTAAATCTAAGTGGGAGACAATGGAGATTAGTCACACCCGATTATACATATTTGGATAAATTGGATTAAGCTCACTTAAAAGTTGATTACAACTTTTATTAATTAAAAATTACCTAAGTTTTGCTATAAATAGCAAGCTTAAGGAATGTTTTAATTACAAGTACAAACATAAGCAAAAGCTTGAGTAAGCTATACACAAGTTATTCTTGAGAGATTAGCCTAAGTTAGAGAAGTGTTTAGAGAAGCTTGTGAGGTCTCTAATACATTTCATTTAGGAGAAATCAAGATTAGATCTTGAAGTGAAGCTTGCTAGCATTGGAAATCAAGGTTGGATCTTGAAGTCAAGCTTGCATACCTTGAAGGTTCTCCAATAATTTCAACAAATGAGAAGTAGATTGGATCTTACATCAAGCTTACTAGGTAATGTTTGATCTTCTCCTAAGCTATGTTTATTTATGTATTAGATGCATGCTCACATAGCTTAATGTTGAAATAAGGCTAATCAATTGTGTTATGATACTTTAGAAATATAAACACAACATACTTATGTATTAGGTCAAAGATGTTCATGTTAGACATGGAACAATTAATAAGAGTTTGGAATTCTAGATTAAAGCTTAGAGCTATGGCTACCATTCTAGATTCACTTGACCACTTTTAGGTGAACTAGAATTGTTCATGAGACATTTCTAATTGGGATTCTAAAATGGTTTGTGATTAGATTCAAACAAATGCATATAAGTATTTAGAATACATGTATGCTAGTTGTAAAACATGTGTTGATGGTGGTTATGAAGTTAAAATTGGATTTTACGTGTATTTGAAGTATTATGAGAAAATTGGAAGTGTTTAATAATGTTTTGAAATGAAAAATCACTCACTGTCTGATTTGCGTCGCGACACAAACCCTTTTGCGTCGCGGACACGTTGTTTTTCACGTTCAACATGCTCTCGACATTTTGGATAGCGTCGCAACGCCTAAGACTTGTGTCGCGACGCCTAGACCTAATTTATACTAAAACTTATTTTTCTCCGTTCTGGAGCTTCCGGACTCCGATTGGGTCCCCGTTTTTTCCTACAGACTCGTATCAGAATGTAGTTTTACATAAAAATATTTAAAATACACCCATCATTTATATCCATGGGTAGACCCATTTATGCTGCTTGAGGTACCGATCCGACCCTAGGGGTTCCACAACTGCCCAACAAAAACCCTACATCTGGTCGGACATAACAGAGATGTCAGTGAACGAGCAGTTTTTTAGTTACTGAAGTTAAGGAACCTGATTACGTCCGTCCGGACATATAATTCAAATCTAATATCAAGTCAGACATGTATCTAGCTGACAATAATATGCACATTTTTAGTTACTGGAATCACAGGCATGACTATGTCCGGCCAGATGTATATCTCGAAATATATATCCGACCGAATATGTCTAGAGTTGTAACCGACACAGCAGATTGACAATCGCTGGAGAAGGGGAGGGGATTTTATCCCCTCATTCCATTCTCAGCCCCTCTCATTTTCTATAAAAATGGGGGGTTCCTCCTTCCTAAGGGGGATTTAGAGATTTTTGGAGAGGTTGGTTGGTGAATCAAATTGAGAATACCTTAAAATTCTAAAAAAAAGTAAGAGTGGAAGAGAGCCACAAAGTCTTGGAGTTCCATACCCCCTGGTTTGAATCCAGCAACGACTCAGCATTCAAAAATGTCCTTCAAAGCACAACATAAAGGTATGACATGATGGCACCCTATTTTATATTTCTGCATATTGATTTTGCTATAACATCGTATGCACGTCCGGCCGGACATGCACACACTTCCGACTCCTTGTATGCATATCAGGTTGTCTTTACTGCTTTCTCTAGTTAATCGCGTGTTTAGTTATTTTTTATGTTGTGCTTATGCATGTTTATTTGTTTCATCTTATATAACTATGCCACATGGATTTAGTTCATTTATCTTGTTAGTATTAATATGCATGCTATACTGCTTGATGTGTGATCTGGGAATGATGTCCAGCCAGGCTTGTCCTATGTTTGATTGAACATGAATGATATCCGGCTGTATGATCCCATGGTATATAGGATGGAAACTCGGACGTAATTTTCATATCCAATTATGAATGGATGGTAGTATAGTTTTCACTTGGGATACAACTCCATGTATCACTGTGATTGGCCATTTCATTATTGTTACCCTTAGAATGCATGTTTGTTGTATCTATAATCATTGGCATGTGTTCCAATATTTCCAGTTTATCCAGCGTATTCGGTCAGACTTCTAGTAAGTCCGGCCGAACATATAAATTGAATATTATGCCTGGGCAATCTTGAGACATGTCCGGCCATACCTCTCTGAGGCCAAGGCATGAAATGCATGCCCAGATCTATTTTGAATATCATTATCTTATCAATTGTTGTAATAATATATAGATATTTACTTGTTTTTTTACTTATTCATGATTGCGCAAAATGTATGCTTTATAAATTGCTTCATGTGTGATCTTGCATTATAAGATGTGGGGATACCTCATTTGAGCGTAAATATTATACGGGCATCAGTAAGGGACCATTTCGAACCCAAGCGGGTATAAGGTCGGACCTTGCGAGGGCTGTAGCACAGCCTTAAATCATTCCCGGTATCTCATACCGGTGGCTACTCCCTTATTCTTCAGTTAGTCTCCCCACTGGACTATCCGTACTCTCTACGGACTACGCGTCCAACAGTATAGTGGTCGCAAACAGTATAGCGGTCTCCGTACTCGTCGACGTTATAAGATGTGGGATACCTCATTTGAGCGTAAATATTATACTGGCATCAGTAAGGGACCATTTCAAACCCAAACGGGTTGAAAGTGGGATCTTACGAGAGGTGTAGTGCGGCCTTATATCATTCCTGGTGTCTCATATAGGGTGGTGATTCCCTTATTCTCCGGTTAATCTCCCCACGGGGCTATCCGTACTCTCTACGGACTGCGAGTCCAACAGTATAGTGGTCACCGATATTATAGGTATAGCGGTAAATCCCCATTCACTCTTACAATGACCACTGCCAAATCCTCAATTACTCAGTAGTTTCTTCATGCTTGAAATTCTTGTTTCTTGTTGTCTTCACCTTTCCCCTTCAAGATTGACTCTAGTTCTCATATAGCAATTTTGCCTGTTTCTTGATCTAGAAAACTCTACTCAGTCTGGAAAACAATTCGATTCCTCTTCTTAAATATACCAAATGAAATTGAAATATCCTTTTGCTTGTATTTCAAAATAAAGCAAGTTTATAATGAGTTTCCATGAATTCAAATTTCATACATAGTACTCTAACTCTATTTATCCATGATATTGAGATATTTTCAAACGCTTTCTGCAAAAAGTTTACGTGAGAACCTCAAACTGTTCTCATGATGCTCAATCTTTCAAGTCAATTACTTTCGTAAGTTTGTCTTTCTCAGAACAATGCCTTATAGTTTCGTGATATATATATTTTCTGAAATCAATTACACCATATATTCATTTCAATTTCTGAAACATATCACATTCTTGGGGATCAATCAGTGCTCTAACTCACACCGGAACTGGATGAAGAGCAGCGAATATCTGGAATTAGTTTATCACTGAATAACAGTTATTGTCTGAATGGTTATGTCATATTCTTATATAGGTTTGATGTTGAAGTTCGCAATTTTGACCGTTCTCTAATAGATGCTCCCGAACCTTGTGTTCTCTTTGCCACTCCTGGGATTAAAACGGCGGCCTTTCACTTGAGGTTTTTAAGATTGGGTTCCTTCAGAAATGATTCTCAATACATCAAACACTATTTTATTTATTTAGTTTTATTTTCTGAACTTTTTTTTTTTTGAAATCGTTGGAAATCCTACCGTCAAACCACCAATTCTGGACTTAAGCAGATGAGGTAAAACCCACTGGTTTATTTTCCGAATCCTTGTTAATCTATTTTCGGTATTGTGTTGCTGGAACCATAGGGCAGTTCTAGGGGTGGGCATCGGATCGGATCCGATCCGATCCGATCCGATTTGATCGGATCGGATCTGATCCGATTTGCAAATCCGATCGAATCCTGTTGGTCCGGTTCGACGAATTTCGGATCGGATCGGATAAAATCCGATCCGATCCGATCGAATTTTTTTTTTTTTTTTAATATGCAAAACGACGTCGTTATATATTAAAAAAAAAAAAAAAAATTCTATCGGATCGGATTTTATCCGATCCGATCCGCTCGATTTTTTTGACTCAAACCCACCGAATTCGGATCGGATCGAGTTCGATAACATGATTCGATCCGATCGAATCAAACAATCGTGGGCATTTCGGATCGGATCAG
>SKCR01021602.1:0-17655 GCA_019454045.1 Zanthoxylum bungeanum | reverse complement strand
CTGGCAACAGTAAGACACGTGTCACGCGCTGGTTGGTCGGCTCAGAATCTTATCCGATGACGTGGCACTGTTCATGACGTCATTGCTTGCGTCACTGACGTGTCAACTGTTCATGACGTCATTGCTTACGTCACTTTGATGATGTGGAAGGCGACGTGGCGACACGTGGGGCGGTGGCCGTCAGACGAATGAGAGGTTGACACGTGTCGCTCTGTGATTGGCTGATGCTGACGTGGCATGTTGACTCGGTTGACTTGCTGACGTGGCGGCTGATGTGGACGATGATGTGGCGACACGTAGGATGACACGTGGGGCGGTGGCCGTCCAAGCAATGAGATTTCGACACGTGGCACGGCGCATTTTAGCATCTCCGTTGTGATGGTGACACGTGGTACGGCTCACGTTAGCAAAGTCAACTTTTCTCAGATTCTGATTTGTGGACCCGGCGCATGTTAGCAGATTCGGCGCACGCTGGGCGTCGCGACGCTGAAGGTCTGGGCGGCGCGACGCTGAAATGACGATTTTGCCCTTTTTGTCCAACTTTGTCCAATTTGCCCCAAAACACCTCCAGAATGTCCTGAAACTTTATTTATCTACAAAACAACACAAAACACATCAAAATATTCACAAAACTCAAGAAACTATACAAAATATTAAGTTAAATGAGTGGGAAATAGTGATAGAAATACCACTCATCATTCCATGTCCTTTGACAGTTGGGCCAAAAGCTTCTAAAATGACGGTGGGCCATTTTGTGATTGGGTCTCTTATCATTTGAAGTCATTTAGCCATATCATCGCAAAGTGTAAACATGTTGGGCCTTTTCAACTGGGACAAGTTTGCACCGCGCGATAGTGTGATTAAATATTTTAAAATGATGATGGGCCAAGTAGTTTAAAGTTCCTTTTTATAATTTTATATATTACATGCATCGCACGCATCTCATGCATCTCATACATACATGCATCATGTTAACCCCCGTGTCTTAAAAGCCTTCATAGATATCTGTTGGATTAGGAAAAAAAAGACTTGTCAAAGAAGGGTTTAGCAAACATGGATAGCGAGGAAAAGGAAATCGAGAAATCGAGAAATAGAAAACCTTACGACAATGATAGAAAGACCATTGGGGGGGCCTTTAAAAAAAAGAAAAGAAAAAAAAAGGGTTGTTTAGTCCTTAATAGTTAGACATAAGTCCGATGATGAAATTGATTGCTTTAGAGTGAAACTATAGAAACGATAAACCCTTGACGTGCTTTTATCTGATGCTTTGATTAATTGATCTATGTTAGACTCGTAAGCACTTGATTATGGTTTTTAGTAGTGAAAACCTGAGTAGTTAGCAAAGTGACTAGTCGAAGAAATTGTGGGTCGGTGAATGACCGTTTGCTTAGATGTCTATCTTGATTTGCTTATGTTATGATGTGTGGTATGGTTGAAAATAAAAGAAAAGTCTCTAAGGAAAAAATTTTGAACCACCTATAACCGATAAGCGTGAAGCTACCCATGGGCGAGTATTAGGACCACCATGAGGAGAAATGCTACCTTAAAGGGTATGTGTGTTGAAAAAAAGAAAAAAAAAGAAAAGAAAATAAGAAGTTAAAAAAAAAAGAAAAGAGAAAGAGACAAAAGAGAAAGAAAACCATACCACATTGAGCACGAAAAAGTAATTGCGGAATATAATTGAGACATTTAGGTTGGTTTGACCCACCGATCCCGATTTTTGAAACGAAATCATTGAGTTGGCTTGCTTAAGGATCAAGTTGTGAAAAAACCTTTGCACACACACACTTTGAGTCTGGCATAGATCATTTATTCAAAAACTCAGATTTGAGTTGCATTGAGTGTTTTTTTGAATGTTCTCTGGTTTCATTACTGGGCATTCTTTGAGGACGATAATATGTATAACTATTGAGACTAGTTCGTAGCTTGTAATAGCATGTTGATATGGAAGGCCCCACCAGGTGGTTCATCTTGACCAAGTGCAAACAGCGGAGAGTGGACAGCTAAATCAAGACTGGGGGCGACCAGTCTACCACCCCGTGAATAAGAAGTACAACAAGAAATTGAGCCATCAGACCAGAGAGAAGACTGAGCAATCACCTGGAGAACTGACGGAAGACCTAACCCAATGGAATAGGAAATTCATTTATGCATGCATGCATACACGTAACATATTTTTGCATTCTCTTTTTGTGTTTGTTTTGTTTTGTATTCACAAGTTTTGAAGAAGTAAAAGAAAAGCGGCAAAGACAAGCCAATCAGAAGCAGCAACAGTACAGTCAGTTTCATAAATGAATCAGTTTTGGGGATTAGTCCCAGGGTTGAGGCCCATATCAGTTTCAGTCTTGGGGATGAGTCCCAGGGGCGAGGCCCATATCAGTATCAGTTTGGGGCGAGGCCCACATCATTCTGGGGGCAAGGCCCACATTATTATCAGCATCAGTTTTACCGGGTATGGCACTCTGGGGGCGAGGCCCACTTTATTATCAGCATCAGTTTAGCCGGGTATGGCACTCTGGGGGCGAGGCCCATATTATCATCAGCATCAATAGCAGGCTTGCCGGGTATGGCATTCTGGGGGCGAGGCCCACATTGGTTCAGTATTAGTTCTGCTGGGTATGGCATTATGGGGGCGAGGCCCCCATTGGTTCAGTATCAGTTATGCCAGGTACGGCACTCGGGATATAGAGATATCAGATTAGCTCTGCCAGATACGGCACTCCGGGTATGGAGATATCAGATCAGTTCTACTAGGTATGGTAATCCGAGAATGGATCAGAGTTCGAGAATGAACAAGCCAGGAATTGTAATCCGAGAATGGATCAAAGTTCGAGAATGAACAAGCCGAGATTGGATCAGAGTTTGAGAATGGACAGGCCGAGAATGGTAATCCGAGAATGGATCAGAGTTCGAGAATGAACAAGCCGGGAATGGTAATCCGAGAATGGATCAGAGTTCGAGTATGAACAAGCCGGGAATGGTAATCCGAGAATGGATCAGAGTTCGAGAATGAACAAAGCCGAGAATGGCACTCCCAGAATGGAGCACAGTTCGAGAATGAACAAGCCAAGAATGGCACTCCCAGAATGGAGCACAGTTCGAGAATGAACAAGCCGGGAATGGCACTCTGAGAATGGAGCACGGTTCAGGAATGAACAAGCCGGGAATGGCACTCCAAGAATGAAGCATGGTTCGGGAATGGACCACCTCACACAACAAGGTTCGGGAATGAACCACATTACATCAGCACCAGTTTTGGGGCTGAGTCCCCAGGGGCGAGGCCCACATCAATATCAGTTTGGGGGCGAGGCCCACATCAGTATCAGCTTGAGGGTGAGTCCCACATCAGTATCAGTATGGGGTGAGGCCCATTTTAGTATCAGTTTGGGGCGAGGCCCACATTAGTATCAGTTTGAGGGCGAGGCCCACTTTGCCAGCGGTATTGGGTCGAGGTGCCCAGGGTCGAGGTGCCCACTACATCATCAGTTCGAGGGCGAGGTCCCTATTGTCAGCGGTGTTGGGTCGAGGTGCCCAGGGTCGAGGTGCCCCTATTGTCGATTGTAGTTCTGGGTCGAGGTGCCCACTACATCATCAGTTCGAGGGCGAGGTCCCTATTGTCAGCGGTGTTGGGTCGAGGTGCCCCCGTTGTCGGTTGTAGTTCCGGGTCGAGGTGCCCACTACATCATCAGTTCCAGGGCGAGTTCCCTATTGTCAGTGGTGTTGGGTCGAGGTGCCCAGGTTCGAGGTGCCCCTGTTGTCGGTTGTAGTTCCGGGTCGAGGTACCCAGGGTCGAGGTGCCCACTACATCATCAGTTCGAGGGCGAGGTCCCTATTGTCAGCGGTGTTGGGTCAAGGTGCCCAGGGTCGAGGTGCCCCCATTGTCGGTTGTAGTTCCGGGTTGAGGTGCCCAGGTTCGAGGTGCCCACTACATCATCAGTTCGAGGGCGAGGCCCACTTTGTCAGTGGTATTGGGTCGAGGTGCCTAGGGTCGAGGTGCCCTCGTTGTCAATTGCAGTTATGGGATACGTCCCAGGGTCGAGGGCCCACTGCATCATCAGTTGTAGTTCTGGGATGCGTCCTAGGGTCGAGGACCCACTACATCATCAGCTTATGGGCGAGGCCCACTTTCGTCAACGATATTGGTTCGAGGTGCCCAGGGTCGAAGTGCCCTCATTGTCGGTTGCAGTTCCGAGATGCGTCCCAGGGTTGAGGGCCCACTGCATCATCAGCACAGTTCACATTCGGTGGTTCAGGAACAAAGCCCAGAGGTCGAGGCACCTCGCCACCATATCAACTCAGTTCGAAGCAACAGGCAAGTCAGGTGGCAGCTGGCGAGCCAGGTAAATAAAAATACATTGCACATACTTTGATAGGATTTTCACTGTCACACACTGCACAAGTCCCATCAAAGTGGGGGCAACTGTAGGCATTGTATTTTTGCATATAAGTCCCGATGATGAGTCTCGTATAGAGACACTACCTCTTTGATTGTGAAACCGCGGGAAACGGACGTCGGAAGGGCAAAGTTGGAAATTAGCATTTGGTCAGATTTAACTCGCTTGTTTCGCTTCGGGTTCGCTTGTTGGACCTCTATTTTAAAACACACCAAACCCATTAAATCACATCTCACAAATTAAATAATTAAAACATTTAAAACACATGTCACAAATTAAATTAAATTAAATTAAAACCAATTATAACTAATTAAATTAAATTCACAAATTAAATTAAAACAAATCCAAAATTAAATAAATCACTCACCTAATTTGAATAATTTCTTGCCTTAAATAATTAAAATTAAACACGCACATAAATAAATTGATTTCTTTCCTTTCAAATAAACAATGTAGAAACCCTAACCCTACCCTCACACTATATAAACAAACTAAACCCTAAATCCCCCCTGGAGATACACGGCACAAACCAAAAATAAACAATAAACCCTAACCTACACGCCTCCTCTCTCACCCACTCTCACGGCAAGAAGAAACAAAACCCTAAGGACCCTAAAGCAGACCACTCAACCCTTGTCTCTCATCTCCCAACCCTCAGCAGCAATCAATCACCAATTCACGTCACAGATCAAGCACGTCCCTGCCCTTGCCTCCATTCACGGCTCTCCACTACGATGCCCACGTAAAACAAATCTTCACCAGCCATCCAAAATACGCCCCTTACCAGCCCTATCACCAGTCGCCAAACAAAGCCACATTAAATAACCCTCAAAGACACCTGCTCAACGCACACCCTCAGCCTTCACGATCGCACGCTACACAAGCTTCCATGCCTAAACCTAGCACCCAACCTTCATGCCAACTCTTCACGCTCAACTCATCAACAAACGCCATAACCCATCGCCACTGCAACGCCCAACACTCACTGCCAAGCCCCCTGTACGTGAACCATCAAACCCTTAATCCCCATCACGCAACACAGGCCACACAACTTTGACAAACCAACACATGCCCCTCTCCACGTAAACCCACGCATGACCTTGCTCATCGCACAACTCTTAAGCCACTAACAAAACCATCGCCGCCCCTTACTAAACTGCCACATACGAAGCCACCTACACACATCACGTGAAGCCTCAACCGACAATAAAGTAACCTTAAGCCTGCCAGCTCACTCACGCACCTTCACGTTGAAAGCAAACCCTTTACTCCACTCACATAGCAACGCAGCAGCCATCAGACCTCACGCAAGTGAACCCCACAAATCAACGCATGAATAAGCCCTCTGACCAGCCTTCACTCATCCAAGCATCCTCTCCAACACGCACATAAAGCCTTCTCAACCAGCCAAGTCCCTCACGGCACTTCACGTTCTCACCCTCACATCACAACTCCTTCAATTCTCGGCACACCCTCACGCCTGTACACACGCATCTACTACCAACCCACCATCACGCCACAGCCCTCACTGATCTCCCACACACCTGGCACGGCTCACACTTAAACACACACCCCACACACCTCACGGCTTCACTCATTCTCAAGCCACACGTCCTTTGCTCCAGTCACAAACATACTCAGCAACCCCACGCATTAAAACCAACCTCACGCTCACGTATTACCCTTTTAACCAGCCTCAAATTGACGCATAAAGCCTTCTCAAAACAGCCTCAACTTCACGCATAAAGCCCTCCCAAAACAGTCCCAGAAATAACCCCGAGACAGCGACCGAAATAGACACGTAACAGCAGCAAAAAATGTCAAAAATAGTGAACACAGCAGCCCAAAACAGCGAGACAGTGAAGGATAACTTTGAACCGGTGAACCGGAAAAGTTGTGGAGCATAAACCCTTCCGACGGCCGTGTAACGCGCTTTCGTGAGACGACAAAAGAAGTTAGACCTGAGGGCACCTTCTTTATTTATTATCTTTCGTGTCTTATTTATTTTGATATATTATCGCATGAGAGTCGTTTATTGAGGCATGATGTGAGTTCCGGATGAACAGAATGCGTGTTCCCTTTTCTGGTATATCGGATGGAAACCCGGACATAAATTCCGTAGCCGAATCCGAATGGACGGTTTTGCGGTTTGCACTCGGGATACAATGCCACGTACCACTTGAGATAAGCGTATTTCGTTTCATCCAACCATGTATTTGAGCATGATTAGGTAGCTAGTATGTTATTTATTTTTAAGCATGATTTAGTTATTTATCCTTAAGCATGATTAGTTATTTGTTTTGCATTTGGAATTTGCATTAGGTTTATATTATCGTTTTCTTTTCGCATTATATGATTGAAATATATTCATGGGATGGCCATGTGTTGTCGTGTGTTATAATGACTTACTTTTCAAGCATGCAACTTTGACATAGGCTTTATCTTTATTAACATGAACTAGACGTAGGTTGTTTTTGAGCATGTTGAGTAGATTCAGTTAGTTTATTGCAGAAATCATATCATTACAAGTGACATAAGTAAGGGACCATTCTGAACCCAACAGTTTGAGGTCTTCCCTTGCGAGGGGTGAGTGCGTCCTTAAATCACATTTTCCCGGGTCACACCGGGTGGCGACTCTATGTTATTTCTTACTCCCAACTAGGCCGCGAGCCTAGAACAGCGTCGCCGAGTTTTGTGTCCTACAATCATGTTGTGTTTTTATTAGATCATGTCTAATGCATGATTAATGGGAGCATCTCACAAGTCTCTTAGTTTTATATCTTATATAAGACTTTATATCGAATATAACAGAGACTACTCCCAATACATTCACAGAGAAAATAAAACTTTGGTAAACCTTAACCTCACAAACATCTCATTATTACCTTAATAATGAAAATATTGTTATGATATATAACATTAGAAAGAAATTTGTATGCGCCCACTAACCCTACGATCACATATGTATTCTTTATGTTTTGGTAGAATCAGACAATCTGAACTTTTCAAAATTAAAGAACACACATTTCCCACATGTTTATCTAAGTCTACAATAGGCTCTATAAGCTAGTATCTAAACTATGATCTTAGTAAAATACAAACTCCAGGACCATTATATAATGTAACTCTTCAAAGAAAGAAAACTCAATAGATATATTCGCCGAAAAAACTATTTAGGAACACCACTTTGCATTCTTAGCCAAAATTCACGGTGTAATATTAATATTAACCGATAGATATTTACTTGTTCAATTAGTGTGACTAGAGATAAGTTTCCTCATAATCTACAATAGATTACTGAGTATAACATTTCTCACTGTCATAATATAAAGGTCAAACCTTTAATAAGCCCACTTTGCTTTTGTTGCGCAAACTATTTACACATTTTATGAACAATTCATAACAAAAGCTCAATCAAGTTTAAAAATTGATTGTATTAAGGTAAGAACAATCTTAGATCTATGATTAAATGCTAACTTCCAGAATCGATATCAGATATCGCTTCCATTATAATGTAGGAACCGTTTCCTTGAAAAAATTTTGCTCATTGTCCCCCTATTGGCTGAATAATAACAGCCATTTAATCTACTGTTTTGTGCTATTTTTGATGATTTTAACAATACAAAAACATTCCCTGAAATAGCCCCAAACAGATCGGTTTTTTGCAACGCCAAAAACACTCACTACACACACCAAAAGCTCACTTTTTTGGGCAAATTGTGGCAGCAGTTCATGTCTAAATTTTTCCATTAAAATAATCCCAAAACACTTTTATTTCAGCCCCTAATGTTCCAAAAAAACTACACCAAAACCCAACATAAATCAAGCCTCGAATGATGGTGATGATGCACGACAGTGAGCAGTTTTTATGCTCACTCCCAAGAACAATGTGGAAGAGAAGTAGAAAGTTTTGTTTCGAATCTCAATAGATCTTCCATGCTATGGCTCTCAACCAACAAAGGGAAGTGTGGGCTTAACTCCCAAAAATCAAATCCCTAAATAATTTAGAGATTCAAATTATCACTCAAAGGTTTTGTCTTTCTTTTTTTTCTTCAACTCTTGAGAGGCTAGGTTTAGATAAAAGTGATTAGGGTACAAAATAAAAACACAATTTTACTTTTTATATATATGGTTTAAACAAAACAAAAACATTCCCTTACCCTTCCAAAATTCGGCCATTATGCCTTGCAACATGGGAAAATTTAATTTTTTAAATTTCTTCGTAAAGACATAATTAATTTCCCAAAATAAAACATATAACATCCATTTTAATAAAAATATTAAATTAAAATCAAATTTCAAATCCATGTGTTTCCAAAATTTAAATTATATACAATATATAATATAACAATTACAAGACTTAAAATATAAAATGGTAAATGATTATCTTATATTCATTAACATTAAATGAATACGTTATATCAAAAATAATATAAGTTACATTCGTAACAAATATATTATTAATTATATTAATAATCATAATATATTTGAGTTTATAATTGAACTATCCAATTATATTTAATTTGCTATAATATATCGAGCTAACACGGGGACCAAATGGATCTACAGTTCTGAGCTCCAATAATCTCGGAATATTAATTAAACTTTTTAATTAAGTATTCTGAATTGTTAACTTTATTTTATTCCACTAAAAAACTAAAGATACACTTGTTGGGGTTGGTGCTCACAGCGCCAATTCCCGGTTGTATTTCTTTATGAATACTTCTGTAAAACATTATTATTTTGAATAATATATATGCAGTTTCTATAATATAATGTATCTTTTAATATGGTAAAGACGTAATGACCTTAGAATGACTAGTTATGGTACAATGCAAAAGCGTCGCAACTGACATTGAGTTGTATCATGACGTTGTCATTCTCAGACAGTTCCTGGTCAAGGTTTACACTACTTGGTCAGTATAGTAAACCCGTTGAGACCGGAACATGTCGTATACTGGAATATATGATTCCAATGGTTTCTCAATGAACCATAATTCTTGGAGACTAGTATAGACGTGTAGGTGTTTATAGCGGATAAACATTGAACGACTCACCGAAGATTCTTAATGGATGGTACACCAACGTCAATAAGAATCTTGTCGGGTTGAGTAGCACTTGTGATTCTTAGACTTGAGATGCCACTGTGGGCACATGAGACATCTTCTACACTTAGATGGTAGTCACATCACCAATCTATTAAGATCAGACCTTCGCTTGTTCGTTGGGTGTAGATAGATCCTCAGGGTGTCCTGTGCGTATCAAGATAGGATCCGTCAGTTCTGTGTATCAGAGCATAGGTAGTCAATATGATTAGCAATCAGATAAAAACATGGGCCTGTGGTACAGTTTAGAAGCCAGTTCTAAACATTCTTTTTGAGATTGCTAATAGAATAGTCGACTAGATAATCCAAATATAGATTTGACGTTTACATCTATATCTCTGGGATATATCCGGATACCTGTGACGGATACATTTGGCATGACCTCGACCTGTATGATTCAGCGAGTTTATCCGTGATCGTCATAATTTACGGGTGGATAAATTATGGACACGAAATTAGATTTCGTGACGGATATGCCTGAATCTAGAGAGTCTCAATAATGAAATATACTCGTAGAGCACTAGAGCAACATTTATAAATAATATTGATTATTTATAAAGTCGTTTAAAGGTTAAACGCAAAATACATGTTTAGGGACCCGATAGTCATTTCCTTAATTTTCGTGTATTTACATTTTATACTTGATTAATTTAAATACACATTAATTAATAGTCAAATTGAGATATTTGACTAATATCATAAATGTATATATGTATTAATATTTAATGTAAATATAATACATATATTTAATATATTTGTATTTAATTAATTAATTAATTAATTATCTAATTGTTAAATGATTAAATTAATTAAAATATAAATATCTTAAGATTTAGATATTTGTTTTAATGGCTAAGTTGCCTTTGTTGACTTTGTTAGAAATATCTTTAAAGTGTTTTGGATATTTTAACAAGTTGGCTTAATGAAATTCAAATGAAATGAAATTAATATTTCTTGTTTTGGTTAAGTCCAAATTCGGCCAAGGCACCAAGTGAACAAGTATATATTGTTTCTTTTATTTTAGGGTTTCATAACCTAATACACTTTATCAAAACACCATTAAAACAAAACAAAGAAGGTAGAGAGAAAAGAAAGGAAAAATCAAAGAAAGCTTGGATTTAAGTAAGTATTTCCAACTTGCTATTAGAGAGAAAATTGTTCCTCTTGTTCTTACCAACGTCTTGTGATGTTCTTAAGTTTTTCTATTCTTTATTCTTTGTACTTTTGATGGATAAAAGTTTGATGAAGGTGTAATGCATGTATGATGTTGGAAGTTTGTAACTAGTGTAGTTATAAGCATTCTTTTCATGGTTTTAGAACTTTGTTGCTAATCTAGAGTTGTTGACCCACTCTTAAATGACCTAGATTTGATCTATAGTTATTTCATTGTGTTGAGACTTTAATTGGATGGAAGAAACATGATTGCAGTAATTGATTTAACCAATTTGGTCTAATTTGTCCAATTTGAAGAAATTGAAAAATTAGGGTTTAAGAACTCATCCAAATTGGGGCTTTCATTTATGTTGTGTATTTGGATGTGCATATGATACATATGAAATCTTATGTTGATTGGATTTCATCTTGATGTGTTTTGAACATGGAAAGTGCAAAATGCACAATTTGCTCCCTTATGGAGGCTCTCGGCCAAGGGCATAATTTTTTTGGGTTTTTGGTTGCAATTTGTGTTTTGACATTTGTGACATGTTAAATTCATATTAGTAATGATTTAGAATCATCCAAAATTGATTTGAACAATTTCGGACTAAAATGAACAAAATACAAAGTGTAAGGGCAATTTAGTAAATTCACATAAATTTGATTTATTGAATTTTATTTCATAATTTAATTATTGGACAATTAAATAAATATGTTTATTTAATTAATCCGAAAAAAAGTTTTGAAATCGGAAAATTTGATTTTCATGTGTTTCCGCTGCGTTACCGGATTTAGCCCCTAAAATCCCTACAACACTATCGTTGTCGTAGATAAATTATATAAGCTGAACTACATAGGTGTCCATTGATATAGTAATTACATACGGATTGACCCTTCACGAGTATCTCATAGACATCTATAATTATTTTTACCTTAATTACCGTTGATTCTCTAACGAATTATGTATTCATAAATATTATGAATATTTCTATTTCTATTCAGGATAGAAAGACTTGAGCACTCTAATCATCAAGTACTGAATCAACCCTTAAGGAAGATACTCTTCTACTTCTCGTAAGAAGGAGTGAACTTCATATCTATGTAAAACGTCATCAGCTACACACCAAACAATGTCCCCAATGTTCGTAGCTATTGGTCTAGATTTTTACACAACCTCACCTTTATAAATCAATGGACATAACATGCTATGCAAGAGTTCGTAGTATACTTAAGATTCAGATCAATCTATATATGACCATCTAGTAGATTGAAATGAATTTATTTATTTAACGGAAATTATAAGAAATTCATTTCTACCTAGGTTTAGTCTTATATGATCAAATCATATAAGGCGCCTTCATTCTCATGTCATCACATGGACTATCCGGGATCAAGGTAATCATACATTTATAGAATGGACTGCAGCTATAGATAAACCATAAACAAGTACATGTTTTGTTTGCTCTCTATAGACTATTTTAGATTACTAACTACATACTGAATATTATACCGGGGATATAGATAGAAACATCAAATCCCTGAGGTATAATACAATCGACTTGTAAATTTGTGATCTCTTAATAACACTCGGAACTCATTTCTACAATGTACCATGATTTTAACATATCACAAACATGTGCATGATATCTATGCCTTGTACACAGAACTAACAGATTCTATCTGATACTCACAGGTTATCATGAGCATTAGACCACACCCAACGAACATGTGAATGTCTGATCTAAATAGATCGGTGACGTGATTCCCATCAAAGTGTGGAGGATAACTCATATATCCATAGTGGTATCTCAAGTCGAATGACCACTATGCTACTTGACTCGAGAAGATTCATATTAATATTGGTGTACCATCTATTAGGAAACCTTATGTGAGTCGTTCAATGCTTATCAAATAAACACCTACATGTCTAAATGAGTCTCCAAAGACTTGTGGTCCACTGGAATAGACCACCGGATCAAGTCACGATATACGACATATACTAGTCTCAACGAATTTTACAAACAGACCTGTGTTATTAAATCTTGACCATGAACTTAATTGAGAATATACAACTAATAGTGACACGCCCAATGTTAATTACAAATTACGTTGTAATTGCGCACTACATAGTAAATCCTTGAGTCTTTGTCTAATATATACATATTACTAAACCGGATTTAGTTTCAACCTAATCAATATTAGATCGAATACGTATATAAAAGATAAGAGATGTTACCATAAATCAATAATATTATGGAAAAATGAATTGTCCATATTCATGACATAAATACAATCTGAATTGGCGCTTCGAGCACTAACCCTATCACTAGCATCATTGTAACATCCCCCTCCAAAATATGCTACCGGCAGGGAATAGGCTGTACTATTCCTCTTAGCCTCTGACCTTCTGACTCGGCTCAACATTACTAATATTTATCTCATACATAAACTCATGTATATGGACCATTGTCCAACTTGATAACATGGAATGCATCTCAAATACTCATACAATACACTCAACAGTACTTCATATTGCAATTCTGATAATGAACACTTTTATCACAATAACATACACAATCTCTACTATATAGCATATGTGACGCATGACTTTACTTAGACTCTGACTGTAATATAGCTCTGACTCGACCTGGTGGACTCAAACCCTCTAATGACTGCCATCAGTATATGTCCTCTCGAGCTCGTCCAACGGGTATACCTACAAAACAAATAACCTGGGAGTGGGGGTTATATCGTTTGAACGATCTAGTGAATGGACAGTTTAAAATAGAAATTTAAAATGCTTTTTGAAAATCCATGGTTCTAAAACCAATTTCATTTTGAAATCTCTCTCATTATCGGAAAACCACTTTGTTTCTGGAAAACTTTTCTGAAAACTGCTTTTGGTTTGTAACTCTCTGAAATTATCATAAATTAGTTTCTTATGAAAACTCTTCCTTAAAACCATATTTTCTGTAAGTCTGTTTCTGAAAATCTGTTCTTGAAAATATGTATCTAAATATCTACTGAAAACCTAACGCATGGGGGCAATACGTATCACCGGCCCGCCATACGCCTAACTAGCGGTCTTGGGGTGTTACGTATCGTCGTCCCCCAAGCCATTGAACTAAAACCACGAGTGCTGATCCATGTTATTACCTGACCCTGAAACTAGGCTCTAGGGGTATTACGTATCGCCATCCCTCTAGCCTTGAATCTAGGATCTGGGGGTGTTATGTATCATCGTCCCCCTCAGTCCTGCTATACATGTGCACATGGTATCCGTCAATTCCATAAGTTACAGCCTGAGGTGGGTTTTTCCCTCATGCCTCTAAAAATCATAAAATCATGCTTTTAAAACCATACTTCTTAAATCATTCGCTTCCATGAAATAACTGTAATAAAATCGGATAATGCCCTATGTGTGTAAAAATAAGTCTTTACTTAAAACAATATAAATGAAAAGTCAACTTAAAAAAAGAGTGTCCACTCACCAATCAACCTACATTACCTTTAACCTTGAATGTAACTGGGTCATTTTTGATCCTGAATGCAACTAAAAGGATTTCTGTGGAAAATAAATATGTCATGTATTCAAGTATGATTAGTATATTAAACGAAAAAGGTAATCATTGTCATGGATGTAAGGCTTAGATATATGTTGATATGAAACCCTTGGACTGACCTCTAACATTCTAGGATGAAATTGAAATGGCTAAAATTAATCCTGGGAAATGGCCATGCGTCGTGATGCCAGACATTACACATCGCGATGACCACAAGGGTAGGGTTGAGGCTGAAAGTTTCCCTTATTTTACATCGCGATGTAAGGGTTGGGCATTGCGACTCCCACACGTGTTACGACGCTAAGTGCTAAGCATCGCAACGTCCACCAAACAGAGATGAGAAAATATGTTTCATTTGTTCTCCGCATCGCGACTCTAGTCATTGGGCATCGCGATGCTCACATTCCATAACCGAATCAGGGAACAATTTTCCAGTATATGTCACGATGCCGAGGGTGTGCGTCATGAAGCCAGCCTGTTTCCAAGACCCAACATCAATCCCGCAATTCCATTTTCAAAATTTACCACCATAACTTAGCAACTTAAACACAAATATACAATTTATCATCCATTTTCCCTTCTAACATTTCACCACATCCAATTTTAACCAACCTCAACTTAACTCATTATTTAGGGTTTCCTAATTGGGGATTTCTCATAAGCATTAACTTCTTAACACAATAATCATATAACTACATCAATTACAACCCAACACAACCATTAAACATCAATCATCAAAATGACTCTTTAATCTCATAACTTTTCTTTAGCTCAACTTTAGAATTTCCATAAATTTTGACATTTCTTAATACACTCAATTTCCATGCTCATTATGTCACTAAATGCAATCCCTAGTATATCACTAACACCATCATAACTTCATACCATCAAAATTTCATAATCTAATATTTGGGTCAAAATTTCCTTACCTTAACTTACTTGGTTTCCTTCACTCTTCAAGTCTTCAATGGTTACTAATCTTTTTCTTATCTTGTTATATGAGTATTGGTTTTTGTTTCTTCTTCTTTCCTTCCTTTCTTTTCTTTTTCTTTCTTCTTCTTTCTTTCTTTCTTATTCTTCCTCTTCTTCTTCTTCTTCTTCTCATGTTTCTCTCTTCTTCTCAAATGTTGGGTATTAGTGAATAGTATCCATTATTTATAATAGGAGCTAATTTGACTAAATTTGCATAATTTTTAAATGAAAAAGTTAGAACTTTTGAGAGATTTTGAGAATTCTCTAGATGAGTCCACAAGTATTATTCATCCAAAATATTAAGTTGTATTGTCGACCTATTTATACTTCGAATTTGAAAATATTTTCATCGCGAACGTTGTGGGTGTCGATCTTAGCTTTTCGACAACATAAAGTTCATAAAAATCGGAGATCGTATAAAAAATTTATGGTCCAAATACCATAAATTGTACGGAGTGGAATATCGTAAAATTTCTTATAGGAATTTCGAAGAATTTACCAATTGTCTCCAAAGTCATTTCATGAATGTATATGAGTTCAAACATAATTTATAATATGTATCACACATCCCACAATGTAACAGTATTTGAGATCGCCGGATGTTATAAATTATCCCCCCCTTAATATGATTCATCCTCCAGAATCCCTTCTGATGCTGAGCTTTTTAGGTCCGACTCGGTTTGAAGGTATTTGGCCTATGCTACCCTTATCTTCATTTACTTGTTTTCTGCTATACAGATCAAGAACTCAATATTATGACTTCTGAGAATATTTTATCTTGGTATACTCTATATTCGATTCTTATAGCTGAAAGCTTAACCCTTTGAAAATCCTTTTGGAACCATTCTTTCTTATATAAAAAATGTAGTCCGTATAATATACATATTATCTATACAGAGATGTATTCATTCACAGAACTTATTATCGATAGTATTTATCTATCTCTTATTCTACCCTTCATGAATTCCTAGCAAGGTGTACTAAGGGTACTTCATCTCTTAGGGTCTGAACTTGTGTTCTTCTCGAACTGGTGTCCAAGTGGATTACTTCTTTCTATCTGATACTCTATGACTGTCTTTTACTTTATTTCCTTTTTTTTTCTCTAAGGACTTAATACTTTATAAGACTTCATAGATAGTCGCTCGTCTGATATGTGCCTCCACGCAAGTATACTCAACTTGTTAGATTCCAGAACAAATCGATGCACTTTTTGTAATATGATCGTACACACAATTGATTCGTAAACGACGTTCGTAATATATTTGTGAGGCATCGATATTTAATTAAATTAGATTTAATTATTTCACGACGGAAGTTCGTTTAATCGGATTAAACGAAATCGAGCCGCAGCAAATGTTCGTAGAGATATTTGAATTTTGAATTCAAATATGTGGGGCCCATGTGTGGTAGGTGTGCCTACCACCCAACTACCTTGTTTTGCTTTTTGAAAAACCATTTACCCACACCTACCAAGTTTAGGGTAAAAGTGAAAATGGTTTTTACCTAAAGGTGAATAACAAAAATGGGATCTCTACACTTTTGTAAAGAATAATAATTCATTAGATGAATATTGAGAAACCCTAGACAATCTCTCTCTCTCTCAATCCAACTTTCTCATCACCTATCTATCTCTCAAAGTGGCGCCCAAAGGGCTGTGATGAAACTGTCCAAAACGTGACAGTCCAAGAGAGGAAGAAGCTTGATTTTGTGGCAAGATCCAAGTGCTAGTACACTTCTAAGAGGCATACGAAGGTGTTAGGGAAACCACCCAGAGCGGGAATCAAACGACGAAGATTGTAGCTCCAAATCTAAGATCCAAAACTGAAAATTGATGGTAGTGGACTGCACTTGCAGTAGGCGCGGAAATGGAGGCCACAAATTGTTTTGTTTGTTGCCGTCGTATCGTTCAAACCGATCGATGTGAGTATTCCGCTATCTCCTTTGATGTATTCACACATGTTTTTCATGCTTGTTATGATCTTGGGACCTAAATAGAAACCAACAATGGTATCAGAGCCTAGGTTCAAGCATGAAATTTTTAGGGCTTAAAATTGGGTAAATTGATTTTGAGCATGATTTGGTTAAATTGTTTGATTGAGCATGCTTAATATATGTTTAATTGAAGTTTGATTGGATCAATTTCAACAAATTGTATTTGGAACAAATTTCCCCTAATTTGATGCATTGGCCGAATACATTAGGTATTTTGGGATTCTTGAAATTTTTCATTTTGATTCATTAGATGAGTGGTAATGATGTTGGATGATGTTAATTTGAGATTGAATTGGATTTAATTTTGAATTGAACAAAAAACCCCAAATACCTTATGTTGGCCGAATGGAATAGCCCTATTGTAGTCTTGGAATTTTGATTTTTGATAATTGGATTTGTTGGAAATCATTCGGTATGATGATTTAATGTTAATTTGGATTTGATTGGATTGAATTCGGATTTGGACAAAAATGC
>SKCR01021601.1:0-17654 GCA_019454045.1 Zanthoxylum bungeanum | reverse complement strand
TCTAACTTTAAAAATGTTTGTCAAAGTTATGTTCACTACTAGTATTAAAATTGGATTTTTAATACTTAGTGTGGTACATAAAACATATATGTATTGATGTTCAGAATCCGCTGTGAGCTGGATACTGACTTCAAACCGAGATTTCTCTGCGAATCGGAAACGGGACGAAAGTCGCTGTTTCGACCGTAGATACCTAAGTTTAGGAACTACCCTTTGGGTATGTACTTAAATTAGGAACTGTTATAATGTAACTAGTTTGGCTAGAGACATTATCTCTATATCAGCGTTTAATCCGTTGCGGATAAAACCTTTATATTATAGAACACTTAGTGTTTTATTATATAAAGATGATAGTGAGATAAACACATTAGATGTGAATAACAGAATTTATATTTTGAATATAATAAAATCTCAAACATATAAAATGACAAATAAATAGCTCAAATTGATTTGATCAATGAGACTTATTTGTGGCATTGTTTTCTAGGACACAATTGAACAAGACTCGTATATCCACACTTTTGAAGAGTGGGTACTAGGACTGATTTAACTAATCAAATAAGGTCTGCGAATCTAGTTTATTAGGTTAAATACCTAAAATACTATTTACTTGGTAATAGTAAAAGGGCCACCGATCTGTTAGCCCTATTCATGGTGAAGTTAGTGGGCCCATATCTAGCTAGGCTAGATGTGAACATGAATATTTCGTGACCTTAACGAATGTGGCATTACGTTATGGTTATGTGTTTCTTTTGAAGAACACAGATCGGAAACTTTTGAAGTTTCGACACGAAGTAAATTAACAGATCGGCTATAGTATTATTCCGCCACGGTAAGGCTGTAATGGAAAATACTTAAACAGTAAGTTTCAAATGTACATGAAAGAGTACGGTATTCTTTCATATGAGGACTCCTTTCGAGATACGTCAGTTAGACGGTGTGTCTCAACTAAAACCGAATTTTGTTGGACATGATAAGGTTTATCACAAGTCGCTCTGAGCTACTATTTCCTTCAATGGGACATGTATTAACAGTGCAAAACTTATTTAGAATAAGGTTCCATATAAATCTGTTTGACAGATATCATACAGGATATGAACAGGAAAGAAACGAGGTTTCTCATTCCTAATAATTTGGGAATGCTAGGCATAACGTTTGGATGATACCAAACTATAAAACCCAAATTGGATAAGTGCCAATATAGGTTATCATAAGGGAAACCTTAAGTATAGTACTTATAAATCCCACATGAGAACAATGTAATTGTTGCTCACCATGCGGTTTTTCCTGAGAGGAATACCGATATGCAGTGGTCAGTGGGAGAATAGTGATACTCGATGAAAATCGGAGTAACACTGTTCAAGGCACGAAGTCCTTAATGGAACACAAATAGTTCATCTATGATGAATCTATACCATTAATCTTCAAATACACAAGAACTTCGTAAATCGGATAGAGTCAGAAAACAACCTAGGGTATGGGTTTCTGATCTAACCTCATAAAGATGTCAATCTTATGGAGGAGTACCATCCGACTACGTTTAGAGGAAGTGATACTAAGTATCGACTCCCTGTTATGGCAAAGTGCCATTAATCTGAAATGGATTTCATGTATAACAACTATTTTGGATACTAGTTGTTCTACCACAAGGCATTGTGCCTATTGGTACATTAAACGTCTTCAAGGAAGACATACATGGAAGGCAACATACCAACGTACAAAGCTGGGCTTTTGACGGAAAGGTGTCGTTATCAACATTATGTGAATAACGGTACGACCTTTTACCTGTTGCCATGGTAAATCCATTTTGAAAATGCTTGAAAATAACTGTATATTTCATTTATGAAATGTGTCAGTTATAAATCAAAATCGCTTTCCTGAAAAGGAAACCTTTTGGAGAATGTTTATAACATTCTGACGATTTTGTTTAACCGACAAACAAGGTTTGCAGGTTATCCGATCCATGATTGGATCAATGCAAGCATAAGGTTCTTGGAACTGTAGTTTTGAAATAATCATAATGGTTTATGATTTGACTCAAAACGAAATAATTCTTGTGTATATAAGGAGGTTAGTGGGAGAACGTACTAACAGTAAAATTCCCATAAAACAATGGTGAAAGCTTGGCTTTCATAGATATTCTTTCAATAGAAATTCTCCGTAGAATTCTGGGGAGTAACAACCTTTATTCAAGGAATAAAGATCTACTGGGATAGATTTGGAGTTGTTAACACTCTCTGGGAAATTGTACATTTAAAATGTACTTGATAGGGTGTCTCATACGCCTCGAGCATATGGAGTCACGATCAGGTTAATCCAAGTGATAGTCACTGGATTAAAGATTAAGAACATCTGTTAGTATCTCAGAGAACTAAAGATGCTGTCTTAAACTATGGAGAAGGAGAACTTGAAGTGACTGGTATCATCACTGCAAGTTTCCAAACTATTAAATACTACGGTACTATAAAGTTTGAATAACGGGACAGTGAGCTGGAAATATTCCAAGCAAGATAACTGTTGCCGAATAAACAACAAATACGGATACGGATTATTGCTGCAGCTGAGGCAGCAAAAGAAGCCATTTGGATCGAACATAAATCTAATTAGATTAGATATAGTTCTGTTAGCAGCTGAACTAGGTGTCAGCACAGGCTAAGGAATTAAAGGTCTCATCGACGATCCAGATATATACTTCTATATCATCTGATTCGTTCGGATCATACATCGTGGCGATGTGATGATCGTGTAAATCGCGTCAGACGATAATCAAGTAAATCCACTGACGAAAACCTTTCCTCAGCAATTTGAGCGAACCTTACATAGTTCAAGTGTTGGAACACTTGAGTGACTCGCTACGTGCCAAGTGGGAGATTGTTGGATAATATGACCCATAGCGTCACTATTTGCACAGATCATTGTGTTGTTGTAGCAAATTAACTATGTAATAAGGAAATTGCACTCTCATCATTTGTGATTAGATCACCATAGATATATAAATGAAGAGAGGTCCCTATGATTAGTTCCTGGATTGAGATGATATGAGAGAGTATCAGTCCGCGAAGGATTAATCATTAAATATCCCTAGCCGTAGTATTATCGAGACTGGACATCGATAATGCGGAATAGGCTAGTATTGCACTTGTGCGCGTTGTGAGGGCACAACGGCATAGTTCTCATATATATAAGTGTTGGAGACATATGCAAGTGCGATAGGAGGTCGTGTTTCACCGATGGTACGGGAAACAGCTTCGCTCTGGATAGACCCTTCGGAATCCCATTGGTATTATGAATAGGTGTCTATGGGAGGCCGAAATCAAGGTAGGTGTGTATAGTCTTAACCTGAGACTTGCATCGCTAATACTTACGATAATCGATAAACTTTGGATTTGGTGGTTGGGGGCTTTGACCGGTTCTGTGTCTACCACTTCTGGGTTTATCAGAGAGTCGTAGAGTATTGGATGTGATGTCGAGACGGAAGTATCACTCCAGTCATAGTGGAGATGATGTCACGCAGGATACGGTATTAGTGCTCTTAAGTGATGCGCATCCAATCGTGATATTATGACCAGGTCATGAATATCCGATTATAGAGACTAGTTACCAGACATCCGATATGTGTTTCGGACGGGGCAGACACTTATCCAGCCCCAGCCCTAACACGTGACTATCCGATACTGGGCCGATATGCACAATACGATTGTATACTACGCTTGATATAGATCTAAATATTCTTAATAGGATATGTCCGGAGAATTGGGTAGACTTGGTACTTTGCTAGGAGTCGACCTTGTCTCGTAAATCGGTAGAACGTAGTACTTGGTACGTACATGATTCGGTTACACCGACGACCGTATTTATAGCCAAATTATCCGGAGATCTCATGGGTCGCTTCCCGATAATCCACCGATGACGCACAACTCGCACTCTTGAATAATCTGGGATTATATAGAAGAGAGAGAAAATTAATCTAGGATTAATTACGGAGATATTTTATCTAGGATAAAATATCATCGAGAGAGAGATAATGATTAATTTGGAATTAATCGATGAATTAATATATTCGATATATTAAACGAAATTAGATTTCGACGCGGAATTAAAATTATTTTTTAATTCGGGCGAACGAATTAATTTAGAATTAATTCGTTAGCGACGTGAATAGTGAATTCGCTAGGCGTAATCACTTAATTACGACGCGACGGAAAAATCGTTAATTTGGAATTAGTGAACCCGAGCCCGAGTGTGATTGCGAGCGCATTCGTATTTCGAATTCGAGTGCGGCGACGCAAGTCACATCAAGCGTCAAATCTAACGTCAAGTCATTCATCACATCAAGCGTCAAATCAAGCGTCACTTTGAGTGATGTGACATTTGATTGATTGATGTTAGTGATTGATTGATTGAAAAGACATGACACTTGACATAAAAGTTGACATGACTTAAAGTTGATGTGAATAGTGTTTTGCTTTAATGGTTTGACTTTTTAAATGCAAATGCAAATGAAATGCAAGGGAAATTAAAGTGAATTTCACTCAAAGTATATAAGATATACTAAATGCATTTCATTATATATCTAACACACATTTCATCTCTCTCTCTTTTCTCTCATCTTGCTCACGCCCAAGACATGAAAAACTTATTGTTTTGGACTGAAATGGCGTGAAGAATAGGGAAGCAAGAGTGGGTTTTTGTGGCAAAAACTCAAGTGCTAGCACACTTACGAGTCTTGCGAAGGTGGTAGGGAGGTTCACCCATGAGCCGGGATCCGTCGGACGAGGCTTGGAGCTCCGTTTTCTCAGCTCAAAACTGAAAAATTGAAGAAGTGGACTGCTGCTGTTTGGCGTGAAGGGCAGTGAGTTTTTGGGCTTCAATCGTCTCCAAATCGACTCAACCGATCGATGTGAGTATTCCGCTACCTCCGTTGGTGTATTCACTCATGTTTTCATGCTTTGATTTGATCTTGGGACCTTAGAAAAACTCAACAATACTGTGGGGTATTGTAACTCCTAAGTTATGGTGTCTGGGTAGGCTGATAAGACTCCTGCCTCCAATTAACATTGGGATGGTTCCACCAACTAGGATTATAGGTATCTGGGTACGGTGTGCGAGTCTTTTGATACGTCCCTAATGCATGGCATTGTTCTTCATATGTTCCCCTCATCTCACCATATACCGGATACTCTTAAGATTCTAGTTGGGCTACTGAGTGCATCGTCTTGCTGTCTTTGGCTATTAAGGCTCCTATCTGTCTAGTTAGCAGCTCGACTTGTGTCTTAAGGACATCCTTTTCCCTAAAGTGTTGTAAGCTTCTGCTAGAAGAGGTGTGTGTCATATCCGTGTTATCTACGACATTGGGTCCAGTCCAAGTATATGATTTCTTAGCTAGGTCATCTAAATACTCAAATGCCTCATCAGGGTCCTTTCGAATGAACTTACCATTGCACATCGTCTCAACGAATTGGCGTTCCTAGGGGTTAGTCCATCATAAAAGTAACTTACTAAACGCCAACTCTCATATCCATGGTGGGGACAACTCGCTAACAACTCCTTAAATCGCTCTCACGTTTGATAAAGGGTCTCGCTGTCTCTCTGGGAGAAAGTAGGGATGTTTCTCTTCAGGGCATCTGTCTTATGGTGTGGGAAATATTTTTCGAAAAATACCTGAGTCATCTCGCCCCACGATCCTATTGACCTAGGTCTCAACAAATACAACCAGCTAGCTCTATTCTTAAGGGCAAAAGGGAAAAATTTAAGTCTAATTGTGTCGGTAGTCCCAAAATGGTCATGGAAGGTTGCTACTACCTCTTCAAATTCTATAATATGCACGTAAGGATTTTCGCTCTCTAAACCGTGAAAAGCTGGAAGATACTGTATCATTCCAGGCCTAAAGTCTATGTGTGGTGCATTAGGAGGAAACATGATGCACGAAGGTGTAGCTGTGCGAGTTAGGTGGCGGTACTCTTCAAGAGTCCTCCTAGGTTGTCTCTCGTATTCACTCATGTTATGTGCGCTAGACGCGGATGGTGTAGAAAAAGGATTTTCAAATATGTTCTCAGAGTCTGATCTTTCTTCCTCAGTCTTAACAAATCTACCAAATCTACCCCTACGTCTAGACATGCAATTTAAGTTCAAATAATACGATAAATAAAATAATAAATAAATAAACAAATAAATAAACTAAAAGAATAAACTAAAACTTAAAATCTAACTAAAACTAAAACAGAAATAAAATAACAAAAATAACTACTAAAATAAAAGACTAGAAACAAAAATAAAAAGAACTAATTAAAAATAAAAACTAAATTACTAAAAGAAAATAAATAAGTGAATAATAAATGAATAAAGTAAAATTAATTACTGATAATAATTAAAAAAAAAAATAGAACGAAGTTACCGCTTCGTTGTTGACCAAGCAAACCTGATCCTTTTGCTTGTAAACCGTCTCCCTGGCAACGGCGCCAAATTTTGATTACGCCCAAAAATAACTTGCGGTTATCGCAGTATAGTTGGGGTGTCGATTCCTCAGAGAGATGGTTACAGGAACAAATTTACTCAAACAAAAACTTTAGCAATAACTTAAATAAAGAAAACGAATGAAATTGATAATATAAGATAAAAGAAAATAAAAATAAATATTATGAAAAGTATGCAGGAAATATCTATAGAGATAAACAGCAAATCATAGGAATTCCTCTTGTATCAACCTCCTATTCAATTATTGATTCTTTTCATTACACAATTGAAAGTTTCACATCCCAAACCAACAATTGAAAGATATTCAATTCTACTCATATTAAATTTTAGGGTAATTAATGATTATTTTCTCTATGTTAACAGCACACTTTTATCATTATGAGCTATCTAACGTCGACAATATACCCTCAGACAATACTGCAGCAGAAGACCAACACATAAAATAACTTTACCAGTCACAATTGATTTCACAAATCACACATAGAAAGCATGACTGGATCTATATGGGATTTGACAAAACATAATTTCTGGGCTAATAAATCGAAGGATAATAAAGAATAACAATCATCAATTTTATTAAACGTTAAAAGGTTCATTCAAGAATCAACAATATGAATATAAGAAGTTTAAATACAGAAGTTCATCCTTAGGTTTGCCTAGAAGATTAGTTCTCCATGGAAGAAAGAGATACAGCCTGAATAGATTGGAGAGACGTCATGATTTCCTTGAAGTTCTTCGTTCTTCCTCTCTATGAATTGTGTTTTTGGCTCTTTTTGTGTGTTTTTCCTCTGTTTCTCTCTGATTTTCTCCTCTTTTAGGGTTTAGTACGAAGTTGGATTTATATAGAAAAGTCATGAAACCCTAAATTGCATTAAAAACACACATCACAAAATCCTGAAATCGCAGTTTCGCGTCGCGACGTGCGCCGCCTGTCTCCACGCACCAGCAGCTTTGAAGGATGCTACAATTGACTAGATCGCCTCAAGTAGATGCAAATCGATATATTATGGGTCTCATAACTCTTTCTAAATCAAAAGTTATAGCTTTTTTAAATTCAGTGCGTGGCTGATGCTCTTGCCTGCGTCTGATATGTCTGTTAGGCTCTGAAACATGTTCAATTGCTCCATTCTCCTTGAACCATCGTTTCCTATTAACAAAGCATAAAATGACTCTAATTAAGATTAAAACATATGATAATAAAGCTGAGTTAACAGTGTTCTAAGTACACATTCGTGCACTTATCATCAGAGAAGAAGCATACATTCCTTTAAACTAATCACTGGGGCAAATCGTCTTGGAGATCCAGGGAAAAGGCCTCCTGATCGAGCCTGACCTCAGGAGATTCCCCCAAGATAAAAGAAATAAAAAATCCTATTGTGTGCATCATAATCTGAAGGGACACACGACGGACGAGTGCACAGATTTGCGAGAGCAAATGGAAGACCTGTCACGAAATGGGTATTTGAATAAATATATTAACCATGAAGTTATAACGGCTAGACAGAGAACACAGTGCCGACATGTAAACATCATCGCAGGGGGAAGGACAATGGCCGGAGACTCTAACCAGTCAAGAAAAAACTATAGTCGGCTTCGGGGACCGGAAGTGTTCGAAACATAGCAGTCCTCAGGAATACAAGGATATCGGTCGGTATTAATAATGTTCACGGATGAGGATGCTCGAGGAGTAAGTTTCCCCCACGATGACGCACTAATAATCAAGGCAACAATCGGCGGGTCTGAAGTAGATAGAATCCTAGTGGGTCCTGGGAGCGCAGTAGACATAATCTCCAAGGAAGCTCTGGACGGCCTGGGAGTAGAATATGCAGCTCTAACTGATGATGGAACTCCCCTATACGGCTTCGGGGGCTCGACGGTCGTTCCACTAGGAAGGATACAATTGGCGATGACAATCGGGACTCGTCCCCGGACTCGGACGATTATGATAAATTTCACAGTAGTGGAATGCATGAGCAGTCACCAAGTCATTGTTGGTCGACCATTCATGATGAAAACTAAGGCCGCAATGTCTTGCTATTGCCTGAAACTAAAATTCCCCACCCGGGAAGGGATTGGAATCTTGTGCGGAAGTCAGAAGGTGGCCCGGAGCTGTTTCGCCACCCTCTCAAAGGAAACTCTCTGCTTCGAAACAGATACCCGGAAAAGGCAAGGAGATGAAGGCAAGGAATGAGCATGTGAAGATCCAAGCCCTCGGCCAAAGAAAATTGCCCGGCTAGGGGCAGTCGAGGAATTATAGGTAATAGAACTTTTCAGACCAGAGAAGAATATAAAAATAGGAGGAGACTTAGACAAGGTCCTGAAACATGGCCTGCTGAGTGTCTAAAGGAGTACCCGGACGTCTTCGCATGGGGGCATAATGACATGCCCGGGATTGATCCAAAATTCATCAGTCATCGCTTGGCAGTCAACTCATCACACAACCGGTCAAACAAAAAAGAAGAACATTTAATCAGGAACGGTGCAGAGTAGTAGATGCCGAGGTGGAAAAATTATTGAAAGCGGGCTTCATCAGAGAAGTAAAATACCCGGAGTGGGTATCAAACGAGGTATTGGTGAGGAAATCCAATGGAAAATGGAGAATGTGCGTGGATTTTACCGACCTCAACAAAGCATGCCCAAAAGTTAGCTTCCCACTACCAAACATAGATCGGTTGGTAGATGCGACAGCTTGCCAGGGACTGCTAAGTTTTATGGACGCCTTCTCAGGGTACAACCAGGTCAAGATGCATCATGCGGACGAAGAAAAGACAATTTTGTCACCGATCAGGGACTTTACTATTACAAAGTAATGCCCTTCGGACTGAAGAATGCAGGAACAACCTTTCAAAGGCTGGTCAACAAAATTTTCAAACCGCTCATTGGCACATCAATGATGGTATATGTTGATGACATGATAACAATGTCTAAAGATCCGGGATGTCACGTGACCGATCTAAAGAAAACCTTTGAATTGCTGAGGAAACACAATTTAAAACTCAACCCGGAGAAATGTGCTTTCGAGGTGGTCTCGGGGAAGTTTTTGGGCTATATGTTGAGCTCCCGAGGTATAGAAGCAAATCCACAGAAGATC
This sequence comes from Zanthoxylum bungeanum, assembly GCA_019454045.1. Lineage (NCBI taxonomy): Eukaryota > Viridiplantae > Streptophyta > Magnoliopsida > Sapindales > Rutaceae > Zanthoxylum > Zanthoxylum bungeanum. Next base: position 8,089 of record SKCR01021601.1, on the reverse strand, counting down.
CAAGCTGTACTGGACTTAAAATCTCCGAGGACGATAAAAGAGGTGCAAAGCCTAACTGGCAGGGTGGTCGCGTTCAACCGATTTATTTCCCGAGCAACCGACAAGTGCCACCCCTTCTTCAAAGTCGTCAAGAAGGCAAAAAAAATGAAGTAAACTGGATAACGGAATGCGAGAAGGCCTTCCTGCAGTTAAAACAATACCTAATGCAGCCCCCGCTTCTAGCAAAGCCGCTCCCAGGCGAGACCCTATACTTGTATTTAACTGTGTCGGAGCATGCAGTAAGTTCGGTATTAATACAAGAAACCGATATAATCCAAAGGCCGGTGTATTATATCAGCAAAGCCTTGTTAGATGCCGAAACCAGATATCCAGCACACGAGTTGATCGCCTTGTCATTAATCACTACAGTCCGGAAATTGCGACCTTACTTCCAGGCTCATCCTATTGGAGTCTACACCGATTATCCTCTAAGACAGATCCTACAGAAACCAGAGGTCTCAGACAGATTAATGAAATGATCGGTAGAGTTGAGTGAACATGACATTTCCTGCCTCCTAAGAATAGCGGTAAAAGGGCAGGCTCTGGCAGATTTCGTGGCTGAACTCACAGAACCTCGGCTTTTGACTGTGGGGGAAGAGAAATGGGAGATGTCGGTAGACGGATCGGCCAGCACACAAGGCAATGGAGCTGGAATCGTGTGAAAAATGATAAAAGCGAAGAAGTATTGTTCGTCTTAAGATTCGTCTTCGAAGCCACAAACAATGAGGCAGAGTATGAGGCGATTCTCGCCGGCTTAAGGCTCTGCACAGTGATGGGAATCCACGACGTAGTCGTAAGAAGTGACTCTCAGCTGGCTGTTTAGCAACTGAAGGGAGAATTTCAAGCCAGGGAGCCGAGTATGATAGCTTACTGGACTGAGGTAAAAAGCTGGTGAAAATAATAGGGAACGTGCACTTTGAGCGAGTCGGTCGAGAAAACAACTGTGAAGCAGACTCCTTGGCACAGCTCGCATCTTCAATAAAGGCAAAAAATCCTAGAATAATCCCTCTAATCTGCCTCCGAGAAAAAAGTGTGGGAGGACTCGAGGTAGAGGTATTGGCTAAGGAAGGCGAAACCTCATGGATGCAGCCAATTAAGAGATATTTAGAGACAAGGGAGACACCCGAGGACAAGAAGGAAGCCAGAAAGCTGAAATTCAAAAGCACCAAGTTTTCCCTGATCGAATGGGTGCTTTACCAAAGGGGCTACATGGTACCCCTCCTGAGATGTTTGGCGGAAGAAGAGGCTTATTATGTACTCAGGGAAATTCATGCAGACATCTGTGGGAATCACGCCGGAGGACAATCGATTGCTTTTAAAGCCTTAAGGCAAGGGTTCTACTGGCCAACTATGCATCAGGACGGTATGAGAATAGCCCGGAAATGCGAAGGATGCCAGAAGAATGTCAATATTCACCACCAGCCATGTAACATTCCTGATCTATGAGATGTTACCGGCAAGGAATAGCTGTACTAATCCCATAAGCCTTTGATTTTCTGAATGTATCACAAACTATTCTAATGTAATGTCATGCATATAGTCTTTAACTAAATCAACATATAATACTTTTACTACTTAAAAATGCATATTCTGCAATGCTCCTTTTTATATACTTTATTAGACTCTATAATGACTATGACAACTTTAATGCATACAAACACTTTGACCATGAACTAGACCCTTATGCTTTGTGACTCCATGCCTGGTGACTACATCAGTATCTGTCCTAGGAGCTTGCCCTCTTGGAAACCCTACAAAACAGATAAATCTGGAGGGGGGGGTTAGATCATCATACGATCTAAGTGAGTGGACTAGAAATTTGCAAACTAATAAAAATCTTTTAAAACAATGTTTTCAAAACATCTTTACATGAAAACTTTGTATTTCAGAAAACTGCCTTTAAAACACTGATTTCTGAAATCTATTACTGAATATCCAGTATTTCTGAAAACTATTTTCCAAAATCTAAATTCTGAAAACTATGTTCTGAAACTCCGAAATCTGAGTACTGAGAATTTGAAAACTGAATACTATTTCTTGTACTTCACTTTAAATCCGTCTTTCTAAATTCTTTTCTAAAGCTATTTTCTGAAAACTGAAAATTGAAATCTTTTTTTCTGAAAACAGAATCTCCGCCCGTAGGCGCATCTCCGCCCGAAGGCGCATCTCCGCCCGAAGGCGCATCTCCGCCCGAAGGCGCATCTCCGCCCAGGAATGTACCATCTGAGCGCTGAGGATCCAGAGGCGTCCCCTCAGTCCTCCACATGTGCACATGTGTCTTTGTCCGTCAATTCCACTGTGTCTGAAGTTGCATACTGGGGGAGATTTTACCTCATGCCCCGAAAAATCATAAAACATGTTCTGGAAAAAAATAAAACTCAAACTGAAATATTTATTTTCATAAAACTTCTCAAAATATGCTAAATCATATATGATATAAAAACTAACTTGGCTAACGCCCTAATTGCTGAAAAGTAAGTCTGATATTTAAATACAAGTAATAAAGAAATCAAGCAAAAGATAAAGTGTCCACTCACTTGCTCGGAACTTGCTGGTGACGCCTTGCGATGATGGTGGAATCGTATATCCTGAAGATAATCTAGAATTAGCAAAGTTCATTAGTACCAAGGTTGCGAATTATATCATTACTTAACAAAGTATATTCGTCATTCATGATAACTCATCCTCTCTATGTTACTACTATTTTAGGATGATCTAACAATTTTTTACTACACTCGTTCAAGGATCTCTCAAGCTACTTCGCAAAACTCCATATTATCCCCTCTTTTTCAGAAAATTTCAGTGCACTAACACTGACTTCGAAAATTCGGTACGCTTAATCGGGGTTGAAATTGGGGCTGAAATTTTAATAGAATAGCCGCTTATATGTCTATTTTATGTTGGCTTTTACAGATTGTGGTTTCGATTCCTAGAACTCAAGTTATGGACAGAAGTTCAGGGGTTGTCCAACTGAAAATCTGGGTACTGGTACAGCAGTTCGCCTCACTTCAAAAATTCATTCCGATCTCGTCTTAAGTCTAAAAATTCTAAATTTTGGATATGCTACTCCCTAATGTGTCTATAGTACCAATATTTTACGAAACTTGATTTCAACTTCTAGAACGCAAATTATAATGTTTTCTTTACACCCTGTTCTGTTACCATAGAATTACTAATTCACTGCAGTGCGACCAAGTTTGAAAATTCGATACGACTCCCTCTTAAGCCTAAAAATTCTAAATTTTGAATATGTTATTTGGACTCATGTCTAGTTCACTTAGAATTTTACGTTTTGGCAATCGGATGTCTAAACCTCAAGTTACAAGTATAAACGCAGAACCTGCTCAGGTTGTCCTGCAAATTGAGCTCGCTGCCTAAATTCATTCTCAATGCCTCCATAGCTTTCCTAATACACAATCCATCAAATTATCTCAATTCCACAGATTCCAAAATACCATGTTAACATCATCATTCACTCATTGATTCATTAATTAACATTACTAAATAATTCTTCAATTAGTTCAAATTCAATTAACCAACATCACCACCCACGTCTTCACTTCCATTCTAATATCTCAAGCTACAAATCATCCTTTCCTTCCTAAACATCCAAATCATCTCATTATTACTCAAAATTTCATCATCTTATAAAAACCACAATTTAGAAAAGCAATCTAAATTCACTCCAAAAATCCTTATTTCATCAATATAACTTTTCAAACTCCATTTTTATCCATCCAACAATACACTCAAATCATCAATTTATTAAAATCTAAACTTTCACAAAATGGGTCAAGGATATCTTACCTTATTGTTTTTGATCCTCTTCACTTTCCAAGCACCCTAATTCATGTTCATCTTCTTCTCCTTGCTTTTCCTTCTCCTTCTTTCTTCTTCTCCTTCTTTCTTCTTCTTCTTCTTTCTCTTCCTTTTCTCTCTTTCTCCTCTCTTTTTCTTCTCTTGGCAATGGCTTCTTTCTCTCCCATTTTCGTTTTTTTTCTTTAGGTAAATGTGAATAGTATTCCTTTATATATTAGGACCCATTTGATATTTAGAATTATGAAGATAAATGTGGAAAAATCTAGAAAGTTTAAGATTTCTCAATTTGACCCAGAAATTACTATTCATCCAGATTTTGACTTGCCGTTTTGACCTGATTCTGATTCGAATTTGGAAAATTGTTTAACGTGAAGGTTGTGGGTCTCGGTCTAAGCTTTTTGGCGATATAAAATTCATAAAAATCCAAGTTCGTATGAAAAAGTTATGCCCACAATACTATATATAGTACAAAAGGGCATATGGTACAGTTTCTTCTCGGGACTTCGAGAAATTCACCGATCTTTCCCAAAGCCTTTCATAACTGTACATGAGTCTCATCATGACTTATTTTACGTTCCTTTGTCCCGTACGCAATATTATCGACATAGATAGTAGTAGTTACTACCAGTCGTTACAATTTCTCCCCCCTTAAATATGATTCGTCCTCGAATCCTCTTTTGGTGTTTAACTCGTGGTTTTCATTATCTTCTTGACTCTATCCTTTGCTGGCTATTTAATCCTTCTTCTAGGTCCTCGTTCTATAATAGTCATGCTGAGTACTTCTAGACTATTGCTCTTCTGTTCTTTCCGCTATTTCTTATACTCTTGTCTCTAAGATCTATTCTTTAAAGACCTTCGCCCATGCCTCATGATTCCTTAACGTGAGTAAACTTTCAATAGCTGGTTTCCATCGAGGATCCTAATATCTGATACTAATACTTAATATTTCTCCATTCCATTTGTCCATCTTAACCTTAGAATTATTCCCTACCTTGGTTGTATCTCATCAATTCCTCTATCCTAATATTTTCCTTGAATTTTCCTTATTCTTAACTTCATTTTTTTATCGATTAATATAGACTTCCATGGTCTATTCTGTCTCTCTTACTTTGAGTTTTCTCTTTACATACTTATTACAATCTTAAGTTTTTTGTCATTCCTTGATTACTATCTTATGTCAACCTAACAACTTCCTTCTCCTCTTCTAAAGGTCTTACCTGATCATCTGCGAATTACATTTTTGATCTCTTCTTTTCTATTCTTTTGTCTCACATCTTTCGACAGCTGCTTTGTATTAACTTATTCTGCCATTCCTGCGCTATAATATAAACCTACCAAACCACCCATAACCCGCGTTATACCATCCCAAACTCGTAGTGGTTTGGTCTTCTTAAGCTAGGACGGGGTATCTTATGCAATTCCTCTTTAACTTTTTCTTAGTATTCTTTTATTCTTCTCTTTGTAGGTACTTATATATGATCTGATGTCCTTGGATTCTCTTTAACACTATCATTTCCTTTTTATCCCATACTTGAGTATCACTTCCTTTCTTGTTACTTTATCTAGTATTTCCTGATAGTATCTATTACTCAGATTATCTTTCTTTTCTTATATCACTATCCTTGTACTTGCTCTTGGAGTATCTCAAGATTGCACTTCTGTTCCATTGGTACTTACACTTTTCTTTTGGATACTTTTGTAATCTTTTGTTATCCTCTTTATGAGACTCATTTGCTATGAAGGCTTCTTCCTCATTATAGTTTATGTTCCTCTAATATTTCTGATCCCTTGAAGGTCTATTCTTAATCTTAATCTCTCGATTCCTTATTCTTTTATTCACGCACTTCATTCTTTCTAAAATACTTCTTAATGCCATAAGATCTTTGGTAAATTGGTTACTTCATTTTCTATGAATTATCCACTATGTTCTTCGTACTTGCTTCCTTTGTAATATCCATCTTTATGCTCCTTATCTAGCCCCTTTTATTTGCTTTCCTTTGCTAGATTTTTCCTTTACTAAGCTCTAAGTTCCCTTAACCATTTTCGATTCTCTACTTGATTATCTTTACATTATATTATCTTGGGACTACTCTGGGTTTGCTTCCTTATATCCTTGCAATTTCTTAATCCTATTTAATATAGTTTCTTGAATTCTTCATGATTGTAAGTCCTTATAACGCTTCGTTGGATTGCGACACGAAGTTCATTACCTTTTTAATCACCCCGAAGTCCTTATTCATTTTACCGTCTTCAACCTCTTTTCTTATTCCACGATTTCTACTAAATCTTTCTACCATGTCAATTTCCTTTCTTACTAGATACCACAATCAATTCCCAATAACACCATTAGATCATTCTTATGGTGATTCCCTTTTTAAGTTTTAGGATCCTACAACTATCGTTGATTTAATCACTTCCTTGCTACTCCTCACACAGCTCACACCCTTGTATGCCTTATTCCCTTCTTATACTCCTTACTATTAAGATCAATCGTAGGTTATTTCTTTATTTGTTTTTGAGATCTCCACATCTCGTTCTTGCTATAAACCTTGATGTGATCACTTTGTCCTATCATCCATACCGATACTCTTATCACTTCCTTAAATACTTCCAAACTTGTAGATTAATTATTATACCTATATTTATGCTTTCCTGCGAATTCTTACTAGCTCAACTTATCTCTGATTGTCACGATATCTGATTTTCTCGTAATTCTTTGCTAGTTCAACTATCCTTACTTTGACTTCCTTAACTTTTGAATATGTCTTAGATTTTCCTCCCGGTTGTCTATACTAATGGGGACTGTTCTCATCTCACTAATTATTTTCTTCACGCTACCGAAATATTCCTTTACCATTGTTCTAATACTTTATGTCTTGATGGAACTCATTGCTCATATAAGATAGGTATGAGATAGACTCCATCGGAATAACTTCTTTAACTGGTAACTCAAAAGAACGAAGATCTGGGATTCCTTAGTTAGGGTAACTAACCGTCGTTTCGGTCACCACTCATCTTATTTGACTATGTCTCTGAATTCGTAAAATCTAAAGTCTTTATACCTCTATGGCATCTAGCATTTATTTGAAAATTACACGATCGTCCTTAACTATGTTACTTCTTTATTTTATAACAATCTTTGATATTGGAGGGAACTTGCTACTGCTATGGGGTAGTTCAGAAAATATTGGATCAACTCGGAGGGATCTTCTTGAGAAGGGTATTGTAGACAACAGAACTCGGGCGACGCATGCTGTTCTAGACTCAGGGCCTAGTTGAGAGTACGGGATAGTCCGCGGGGGACTAAACCGGAGAATAATGGAGTCGCCACCCGGTGTGAACCGGGACAAAGGTTTAAGACCGCACTCACCCCTCGCAAGGGAAGACCTCAAACCGTTGGGTTCGGAATGGTCCTTACTTATGTCATTGTGATGATATAATTCATGCAATAAACCAACCGCATCTAATCAATAATCATGTTCAAGTGTCACCTAGATCTAAGATGCTTCCGTCTAATTAACTCCTAATCTAAGTTCGCATGCTTGAAAAGAAGTCTTTAAACAATAAACACGCAATATCACACATTGAACATACTAAGCCATCAAACACCGCAAACAAATAATTACTTAAACATAAATATAAACTAAATTAAATATCATGTATAAAAGAAGAAACATAATCATGCTTTGAAATTAAATAACGAAACTAAGTTAAGACATGCTTAAAATAATAAATAAACCAAGACCTACAACATCATGCTCGATACAAATTTGGATGAGACGAGATACATGTATCTTAAGTGGTACGTGGCATTGGTCCCCGTGCAGACCATACTACCGTCCATTCGGAATCGGCTATGGAATTTACGTCCGGGTTTCCATCCGATATACCACAAAAGGGAACACATATCCCGCTCATCCAACAATCAAATCATGCCTCAAACGACTCTCATGCAATTGTATATCAAAATAAATAAATAAAACGAAAAGAGATAAGTAAAAGGGTGCCCTCAGGTCTAACCTCTTTTGTCGTCTCAAGAAAGGGCGTTACACGTCCGTTGGAAGGGCGAATGATCCGATACTTTTCCGATTGGTTTGCTCACTGTTTTTCCTCATTGTTTTGATGCTCGGGCTGCTGTTTTTTAGTCCGTTTACCACCGTTTGTGTTGATAATATGACCCATAGCGTCACTATTTGCACAGAACATTGTGTTGTTGTAGCAAATTAACTAT
>SKCR01021600.1:0-17617 GCA_019454045.1 Zanthoxylum bungeanum | reverse complement strand
ACGCAGGTCCAATTAATAAATCAAATTTATTACAATTTCCAAAATTGTCCCACCCGACTATATCCATCTGATATACATTATTCATGCATCGCAACCATGTATTCATATAAGCATGTTATCAATCAATCTAATCCAATTAATTAATCTGATAATTAGTGATCATCCATGTTCAAACAACGATTTGATTTTGCGTGAGTCAAACTCGTTTTGCGAATAAGTATTCAAAGTACGAATTCTTGAATTAAATTAAACTACAAAATTAAATCCAATTTAATACGCATTTAATTCTAATTCACTATTTAATTCCAAATTAAATATTACACTTTTATTAACGAACCTTTACGACTTAAATTCCAAATTTAATCGCAACGGGTCTTAAATCCCGATAACATCTAATGTTTATTTAATTAAAGTCCAATGGGCTTTTAATTAATTTCTATAAGGCGTGGACTTTTGGTCAACTCGGGTCAAACCGAACAACCAAAATCCAATCCGGGAGTTACCCCATAAGCCCAGAAATCAATTTTGGCCCATTAGGCCCAATTAAATAATTAAGGTCCATTAAGTCATAATTGGACTTTATGGATGCGGTTTTAGGCCCAATTGGATCCAACCAAATTTGCCTAAACTCAACTTTGTACAACAAAGCCCAAAAGCCCAATCACAACCTTAAAGGCCCAATTTCCAAAAATAAGCCCAATTAATTAACTTATAAAATTCTAAATTCCATAATTAATTAACCTAAGTGTAATACACAATTAACCACCCAATTAATATTTCTAAAACATCAATTAGCATACTTAATCATGCACTTTAACATTAAATAGTGTCCAACACAATTTATTAAAATCAAACCCAATTTACATGCTTTTGTTCTCGGCAATTAGGGGTTTTTCCAATCCAATTCGGTTTCAATCCAATCGAATCCACAATCATCATTTCCCAAATCAATTCAATTCATCCAATGAATTAAAATCAAAAAAACACAATGAATTTCAAATTTAATTGAATTCGGCCAAGCCACTTTAATTTGGGAAAATGTTCCAAATCAAAATTCAATTAAATTGAACTTCAAAACAACATTACCCAATTGTTTTAAGTCATCCAATGATCAAACAAACAAAATCACCAAGAAATTTAGGGTTCTTTAATTTCGGCCAACATAAGCAATTTGGGGAAATTTGTTCCAAACACAATTTCACAAATTGATCCAATCAATCTTAAATTAACATACTTTAAGCATTCTCATTCATCCAATTTCACAAAATATGCTCAAAATCAAGTTTACCCAAATTTGTCACTATATGCCAACATAAAAAATTGGGGAAATTTGTTCCCAACATAATTTCTTCAAATTGATCCAATCAATCATTAATTCAACAACATTTAAGCATACTTAATCAATCAATTTAATCAAATCATGCTTCAATTGATTTTACCCAATTTGTCATGCCCAAAATTTAGGGAAAATTGAATCCAATACAATTTCATGAAATTGATCATACACAACTTCAATTCAACCTCATCCAAGCATACTTCATCAAACAATTCAACCAAATCATGCCTAAATCGAGTTTACCCAATTTTAACCCTAACTTTTTCATGCTTGATCAAAGCTCAAGATACCATTGTTGAGTTTCTAATTAGGTCCCAAGATCATGAAATCAAGCACAAAATTCGCATGAACACATCAAAGAAGTAAGGCGGAATCATTACTCACAAAGATCGGTTTTGTTGCGAAGAAGAACAAGATGCGTTTTCTGCCTCTCTCCCTGCTCGGCAGTGGCTTCTTCAAGCAGTGGGCTGCTCGGTTTTGGCCTCCAAAGTCCCTCCAAGAATCGGCCATGTGAGACTCCATTGAAGCTCCAAGCTTCAAACTTTTCCATGCTCATAAATTCGTTTCCCTATCACCATAATATAACCCATGTGTGTGTGCTAGCACTTCTCTTCTTCCTTTACTTCTCACAAATTCGGTCAAACCAAAAATTGGAGAACAAAAATGGCTCCAAGCCGTGAGATGAGGAAGAAGAAAAGAGAGGGAGAAGGAGAGAAAGAGAGGGAAAGGGTTTTCACGTGAAACCGTGAATGAGAGGAGGGAGAGAGGTAAATTAAAAAAAATGTATTTGGTTTATTATATATTCAAAAAATTAATAAACCAATTACCATTTTTTCAATTTCAAAAAACAAAAGTCAAAAAGCATAAAGCAAAAGCTATTAAATGCTTTCAACTACCACATCAATCACTCAAATGTCACATCACTCAAAGTGACATGTGATTTGACGCTTGATGCGACTAGCGATTTGACGCTTGACGTGACTTGCGTGCCGCACTCGAATTCGAAATACGAATGCGCTCACAAACACGCTCGGGCTCGGGTTCGCTAATTCCAAATTAATGAATTTTCCGTTGCGTCGTAATAAAATGATTACGCCTAGCAAAATCACTATTCACGTCGCTAACGAATTAATTAAAAATTAATTCATTCGCCCGAATTAAAATCCAATTTTAATTCTGCGTCGAAATCCAATTTCTAATAATATATCAAATATATTATTTTATTGATTAATTCCAAATTAATCGTTCTCTCTCTTTAATTAATATTTTATCCCAGATAAAATATCTCCGTGATTAATCCCAGATTATTTTCTCTCTCTAGAAATTAATCTTCTCTCTCTACTAATTAATCTTCTCTCTCTACTAATAAATCCCAGATTAATCATAGTGCGAGTCATACATCATTGGTGAATCTTTGGGAAGCGACCCATGAGATCTCCGGATATGTTGGCAGTAAATCGGGTCGTCGGACTATCCAAACACGTAAGTACCTCGTACTACGTTTATACAGATTTACAAGACAAGGTTGGCTTCTAGCAAAGCGCCATGCCTTCCCAATTCTCCAGAAACATGCTTACTGGAATAAGTGCTCTATATCAAGCGTAGTATACCGAAGTATTGCGTATATCAGCCCAGTATCGGATAGTCACGTGCTAGGGCTGGGGCTGTATAAGTGTCTGCCCCGTCCGAAGCACATGTCGGATGTCTGGTAACTAGTCTCTATAATCAGATATACATGACCTTGTCATAATATCTCGATGGCCGGCCAGCACTTAAGAGCACTAATACCGTATCCTGCGTGACATCATCTCCACTATGACTGGAGTGATACTTCCGTCTTGACATCACACCCAATACACTACGACTCTTTGATAAACCCAGAAGTGGTGTACGCAGAACCGGTTAAAGCCCTGTACCACCAAGACCAAAGTCTACTGATTATCGCAAGTATTAGCGATGTAAGTCTCAGGTTAAGACTATACACACCTACCTTGATTTCGGCCTCCCATAGACACATAGTCATAATACCAATGGGATTCCGAGGGGTCTATCCAGAGCGAAGTTGTTTCCCGTACCATCGGTGAAACACGACCTCCTATCGCACTTGCACAAATATCTGATACTTATATATATGAGAACTATGCCGTTGTGCCCTCACAACGCACATAAGTGCAATACTAGCCTATTCCGCATTATCGATGTCCAGTCTCGATAATACTCCGGCTAGGGATATTTAATGATTAAACCTTCAGGGACTGATACTGTCTCATATCATTCTCAGTCCAGGAACTAATCATAGGGACCTCTCTTCACTTATATATCTATGGTGATCTAATCACAAATGATGATAGTGCAATTTCCTTGTCACATAGTTAATTTGCTACAACAACACAATGATCTGTGCAAATAGTGACGCTATGGGTCATTTTGTCCAACAAATCCATTGACTATCAATTAGATTGGCCTGATTGTGACTCCATATGCTCAAAGCATATGCGACACCAGGTCAGGTACATTTATTTAAATGTACGAGTTTCTCGGAGAGTTCCAACAACTTTTAGATCTATCCAGTAGATCCTTATTCCTAAAATAAAGGTTGTCTCTCATAAGTATTCTACGGAGAATTTTATAAAAGCCAAGCTTTCACCGATTGTATTATGGGAATGTCATTTCCAATGATATATCATCGTTATATAGGACAATAACTGTCAGTGCGCTCCCACTAACCCTCTTATATACACCATAATCATTTTCATTTTGAATTAAATCATATATCATTATGATTACATCAAAATGATAGTTTCTAGAACGCAATGCTTGCTTCAATCCATAAATGGATCGAATTAACTTGCAAACCTTGTTTTCTTGTTTTGGTATGTCAAAACCGTCAGGATGTTGTAAACATCCTCCAAAAGGTTTCCGTTTAAGGAAAGCGATTTTGACGTTCAGCTGCCACATTTCATAAATGAAACATGCAGCATTAGTAAGCATTATCCAAATGTATTTAACCGTGGCAAAGAGTAAAAGGTTTCTTCGTAATCAACACAATGTTGATAATGATACCTTTTCGCTACAAGCCTAGCTTTATACATTTGTATGTTGCCATCCATGTATGTCTTCCTTGAAGACTCATATAGTACCAATAGGCACAATGCCTTCCGGTATATCAACCAGTGTCTAAACTTGATTGGTATACATGGAATCCATTTAGGACATCATGGCACTTTGCCATAATAGGGAGTCGATACCTTGTATCACTTCCTCATACGTAACTGGTTCGTGTTCCTCAATAAGATTGACATCTTTATGAGGTGAGATCAAAAACCAATACCTCCAATGTTGTTTTCTGACTCTCTATGACTTACGTGGTTCTTCTGTATCCGAAGATTGTGGTACAGTTTCATTCCTGATGATCTACTTTTGTTCCATTAAGGAATCGGTTCCTGGAACAGTATTACTCCGATTTTCATCGATTTTTACTTTCCTCCCACTTACCACTGCATATAGGTATTCCTTTTAGGAAAACCGCATGGAGAGCAACAATTAAATTGTTCTCTTGTGAGATGTATAAGTACTATACATTGTTTACTCTAGGATAACCTAAAAATTAGGCACTTATCTGATTTGGGTTTTAGTTTGGTATCATCCAAACATATGTCTAGCATTCCCAAATCTTCAGGAATGAGAAAACCCTGTTTATTTCATGTTCATATCTAATATGAAGTCTGACACTGATTTTCATTAAACCTTATTCAAAATAAGTGTTGCACTATTAAATGCGTATCCCCAGAAGGAAAATGGTAGCTCAGAGCGACTCATAATTAACCTAACTATGTCCAAAAAAGTTAGGTTTCTCTGTTCGGACACACCGTCAAATTTAGGTGTTCCGAGAGGAGTCCTTTATGAAAGAATACTATACTCTTTCAATATTCGAGAAACTTATTGCTTAAGTATTTTCCACCACGGTCTAACCGTGAAAGTTTTATACTTTAGCCGATCTGTCTGTTTACTTCGTGTCGAAACTCTTTGATTTTTATCAAAAGTTTCCGATTCGTGTTTGAAAAGAAACACATAACCATAACGCGATGTTACATCAGTAAAGGTTATGAAGTGTTCATATCCACCTCTAGCCTAGCTAGATATGGGCCCACTAACGTCACTATGAACGAGGGCTAACATATCGGTTGCACTTGCACTTTTACCAATTAAAATGTGTTTTCGGCACTTTGCCTAATAACTATGTTCGTAGACATCATTTGAATAGAATCAAATCCGTCCTAGTACCCACTCTTCAAAATTGTGGATATACGAGTCTTGTTAATGTGTCTCAGACAACAATACCACAAATAAGTCTCTTCTGATCAAATCAGTTTGAGCTATTTCTTTGTCATGTTATACGTTTGAGATTCATTTATATTCAAAATATAAATACTGTTATTCACATCTAATGTGTGTTTAATCAAATTAAATCCTAAATCAATTTACCATGTCTTTCAACTCATCCAATGATCAAAAGAACAATAATACCATGACATTATGGCATCTATACAATTCGGCCAAGCCAAATTTTTGGGGAAAAAATAATCCAATTCAATTTTCATCAAATGATCATGCATAACTCTAAGTTATCATCATTCAAGCATACTCAAACAATCAATTTTATCAAATCATGCTCAAATCAATTTTACCCTAATTTTACCCTAATTCAATTTCATGCTTAATAACCGCTCGGATACTATTGTTGGGTTTTCTAGGTCAAACCAAGATCAAATTAAGCATTTAAACATGTGAATACATCAAAGTAAAGTTGCGGAAATACTCACTGTGATCAGCTTGGATGTTGGCGGAGAGTTCAAAAATTTCCCTTTGATGTATTCGGCCAAGCCCCTTGTTGTGCTCCACCAACTTTCGACCAAGCTCTCCATTTTGTTGATATTCAAGCTCCAATATTTGAATGTAGATTCCCTGCTCATGAATGGGTTTCCCTATCACCTTTGTAAGACTCTTGATGTGTTCTAGCACCTTATAAAATTGCCACAATTTTCTTCTTCATCTTTGCAAGATTCTGCCAAGCCAAATGGGAGAGAAAATGAGCTGGCCATTCGGCCAAGGAGAGGAATGAGAGAGTAAAGTTTGTTGTGTGTGTTTTGGTATATTTGTTTTCTAAAAAACATATACCAAAAGTCCTTACAAAATTTGGTAAAAGTTTTTCCAAAAAGCAAAAACCAATTTTGGAGGCAAAATGGTATTTATTGCCCACAACCACCACCATCATGAATAGTGACTGGTTGTCAATCACCAAAAGGTGACTTGACATCCATCACTAAAGTGACTAATGATGTGACACGTGATGTGACTTGTGGACAATAAATACCATTTTGCGACGGAGAGGCCTCACAAACACATTTCGGGCTCGGATTCGCTAATTCCGAATTAACAAATTTTTTCGTTGCAACGTAATAAAATCAAATTTAATTAAATAATTATGCCTAGCAAAATTACTATTCATGTCGCTAGCGAATTAATTCTAAATTAACTCGTTTGTCCGAATTAAAATCTAATTTTAATTCGCGTCGAAATCTAATATCGAATATATTATCTTGAATATAAATAAATCTCAAACGTATAACATGACAAACAATTAGCTCAAACTGAATTAATCAGAAGAGTCTTATTTGTGGTATTGTTGTCTGGGACATATTAAACAATACTCGTATATCCACACTTTTGAAGAGTGGGTACTAGGACGGATTTGATTCTATTCAAATGATGTCTACGAAACTAGTTTATTAGGCAAAGTGCCTAAAGTACCTTTTACTTGGTAAAGGTACAAGTGCCACCGATCTGTTAGCCCTCGTTCATAGTGACGTTAGTGGGCCCATATTTAGCTAGGCTAGAAGTAGATATGAATACTTTGTAACCTTTACGGATGTGGCATAGCGTTATGGTTATGTGTTTCTTATGAAACATAAATCGGAAACTTTTGATAAATTCAAAGAGTTTTGATACGAAGTAGACCGATCGGCTAAAGTATTAAACTGTCACAGTTAGACCATGGTGGAAAATTCTTAAGCAATAAGTTTCTCAATTACTTGAAAAAGTATAGTATTCTTTCAATGTGGACTCCTCCCGGAACACCTCAATTGAGCGGTTGTGTCCGAACGGAGAAACCAAATTTTGTTGGACATGATAAGTTAATCATGAGTCGCTCTGAGCTACCATTTTCCTTTTAGGGATACGCATAAACAGTGCAAAACTTATTTTGAATAAAGTTATTAATATCTGTTAGACAGACTTCATATTAAATATGAACAAGAAAGAAACCGGGTTTCTCATTTCTGGAGATTTGGGAATGCTAGGCATATGTTTGGATGATACCAAACTAGAACCCAAATCGGATAAGTGCCTAATTTGTAATTGGTTATCCTAGGGTAACCAAAGTATAGTACTTATACAACTCACAAGAGAACAATGTAATTGTTGCTCTCCAAGCGGTTTTCCTAAAAGGAATACATATATGCAGTGGTAAGTGGGAGGAAAGTAAAACTCGATGAAAATCGGAGTAATACTTTTCCAGGCACCGATTCCTTAACTGAACAAAAATAGTTCCTCAGGGATGAAACTGTACCACAGTCTTCAAATACACAAGAACCGCGTAAGTTGGAGAAAGTCAGAAAATAACTTGGGAGGTATGGGTTTCTGATCTCAGCTCATGAAGATGTCAATCTTATTGAAGAAGACAAACCGGCTACGTATGAGGAAGTGATACAAGGTATCGAATCCCTATTATGGTAAAGTGCCATGATGTCCGAAATGGATTCCATGTATACCAACTAAGTTTGGACACTGGTTGTTGTATAGGAATGCAATGTGCCTATTGATACTATATGAGTCTTCAAGGAAGACATACATGGATGGCAACATACCAACGTACTAAGCTAGGCTTGTGGCGAAAAGGTATCGTTATCAACATTGTGTTGATTACGACGAAACCTTTTACTCGTTGCCATGATTAAATCCATTTGGATACTGCTTGCTAATGCTGCATGTTTCATTTATGAAATATGGCAGCTGAACGTCAAAATCACTTTCCTTAAACAGAAACCTTTTGGAGGATGTTTACAACATCCTGACGGTTTTGTCGTACCAAAACGAGCAAACAAGGTTTGCAAGTTAATTCGATCCATTTATGGATTGAAGCAAGCATTGTGTTCTTGGAACCAGTGTTTTGATGTAATCATAATAGTATATGATTTAATTCAAAAAGAAATTAATTCTTATGTATATAAGGAGGTTAGTGGGAGTGAACTAACAATGATTGTCCTATATAATGATGACATATCATTTCTTGGAAATGACATTCCCATAATACAATCGGTGAAACTTTGCTTTCATGAAAATTCTCCGTAGACTACTTGGGAGAGACAACCTTTATTCTATGAATAAGGATCTACTGGAATAGATCTAAAAGTTATAGGCACTCTCCGAGAACTCGTACATTGAAAGATATATACGCGACCTGGTGTCACATATGCTTTGAGCATATGGAGTCACAATCAAGCCAATCCAAGTGATGGTCACTGGATTGATGTTAAGAACATCCTTAAGTATCTTAGAAGAACTAAGGATGCTTTCTTAAGCTATGGAGATGGAGAACTTGAAGTGACTGGGTTCATTGCTGCAAGTTTCCTAACCGATAAAAACGAATATAAGTCATAAAAAGGGTACTATATAGTTTGAATAACGGAACTGTGAGCTGGAAATCTTCCATGCAAGATACTTTTGCCGAATAAACAACAAAAGTGGAATATTGCTGCAGCTGAGGCAGCAATAGAAGAACTTTGGATCTATATAATCCTAATTGGATTTGGAGTAGTTCTGTTAGCAACTAAGCTAGGATACAATACAGGCTAAATAATTAATGGTCTCATCAACGATCCAAATATATACTTCAACTATTCATCTAATTCGTTCGGATCATACATCATGGCGATGTGATGATCGAATAAATCACATCAGATGATAACATTGCAAATCCGCTAACGAAAGTAGTTTCTCAGCAGAAGTTTGAGCGACCCGTACATAGTTCAAGTGTAGGACACTTGAGTGATTGGCTATAGGCCAAGTGGGAGATTGTTGGACAATTATGACCATAGCATCACTATTTGTACAGAACATGGTGATGTTGTACAAATTAACTATGTGACAAAGAAAATTGCTCTTTTATCATTTTTGTTGGAGTTTCTATAGGGACCAAGATCAAAACTCAAGCATGAATCATAAACGAATACAACGACGGAAGTGCGGAATACTTACATCGAGCGGTTGAGAGACGATTTGGCAACAAAAATGAACTGAAATTCTGCTCACTGCCCACTGCTCATGTGCGCCCACTGCAGCAGTTTGGTGGTCTGTTTTGCGCCATTTTGAACATCAAAAACGAGCTTCAAGCTTCATCAAAAACGTTCCTTGCTCATGGGTATACTTCCCTTATCACCTTGGCATGATCCCGAGTGTGCTAGCACTCTTGTTTTGCCACAAAACACACTTGCTTCCCTCCCTTTTCTTTTATTTGTTCGGCAGTTCACTGCCTCTTGAAACCAGAAAATGGCGTGAGAGAATAGAGGAGAAGAAGAGGAGAGAGTGCCTTATTCAATTTTCTTCTTCACTTTGTTTTTGTTTCAAAAACCGTGAGAGAGAGCAAAAATGAAAAGCAATGATAAGATATCAAATACCAAAATGAATTTTTAATTAAAAACCCTTCAAAAACCGTGAAAGGTTTTCCCTCCAAAGGAAAATTCATCATATGCCATCATTATCTCACATTGAGAATAGAGACAATGTATCATCCCATAAAGGTGACTAGATACATCCATCATCTATTCGTGTCAAGTAATGAGATATCGCGATGTGATTGCGGATTCCACCCGTTTCAAAATACGAATGTGTCCGCAAACACTTTCGGGCTCGGTTTCGCTAATTCCGAATTAACGCATTTCCGTCGCGACGAGAATTAAATAATTTCGCCTAGCGAAATTACTATTCACGTCGCTAACGAATTAATTCTAAATTAATTCGCTCGCCCGAATTAAAATCTAATTTTAATTCCGCGTCGAAATCTAATTTCGTTTAATATATCAAATATATTAATTCCTCGATTTATTCCAAATCAATGTTTCTCTCTCTTCAATTGATATTTTATCCTAGATGAAATGTCTCCGAAATTAATCCCAGATTAATTCTCTCTCTCATCATATTAATCCCAGATTAATATAAGTGCGAGTCATACGTCATCGGTGAATCTTTGGGAAGCGACCCATGAGATCCCCGGATATGTTGGCAGTAAATACGGTCGTCGGAGTATCCGAATCACGTACGTACCAAGTACTACGTTCTACCGATTTACTAGACAAGGTCGACTCCTAGCAAAGCACCAAGTCTTCCCAATTCTCCGAACATATTCTTATAAGAATATTTAAGATCTGTATCAAGTGTAGTATACCATTGTATTGTGCATATCGGCCCAGTATCAGATAGTCACGTGCTAGGCCTAGGGCTGGATAAGTGTCTGCCCCGTACGAAGCACATGTCAGATGTCTGGTAACTAGTCTCTATAATCGGATATACATGACCTTGTCATAATATCCCGATGGCCGCGCAGCACTTAAGAGCACTAATACCGTATCCTGCGTGACATCATCTCCACTATGACTGGAGTGATACTTCCGTCTTGACATCACATCCAATACACTACGACTCTCTGATAAACCCAGAAGTGGTGTACGCAGAACCGGTTAAAGCCTGTACCACCAAGACCAAAGTCTATCGATTATCGTAAGTATTTGCGATGTAAGACTCAGGTTAAGACTATACACACCTACCTTGATTTCGGCCTCCCATAGACACATAGTCATAATACCAATGGGATTCCGAAGGGTCTATCCAGAGCGAAGCTGTTTCCCGTACCATCGGTGAAACACGACCTCCTATCGCACTTGCATAAGTCTCCAACACTTATATATATGAGAACTATGCCGTTGTGCCCTCACAACGTGCACAAGTGCATACTAGCCTATTCCGCATTATCGATGTCCAGTCTCGATAATACTCCGGCTAGGGATATTTAATGATTAATCCTTCGGGGACTGATACTGTCTCATATCATTCTCGTCCATGAACTAATCATAGGGACCTCTCTTCATTTATATATATCTATGGTGATCTAATCACAAATGATGAGAGTGCAATTTCCTTGTCACATAGTTAATTGCTACAACAACACAATGATCTGTGCAAATAGTGACGCTATGGGTCATTTTGTCCAACAATCTCCCACTTGGCACATAGCCAGTCACTCAAGTGTCCCACACCCGAACTATGTACGGTTCACTCAAATTGCTGAGGAAAGGTTTTCGTCAGCGGATTTGTTTAATTATCGTCTGACGCGATTTACGATCATCACATCGCCATGATGTATGATCCGAACGAATCAGATGATATAGAAGTATATATCTGGATCGTCGATGAGACCTTTAATTCCTTAGCCTGTGCTGACGCCTAGCTCAGCTGCTAAAAGAACTATATCTAATCTAATTAGATTTATTTTCGATCCAAATGGCTTCTATTGCTGCCTCAGCTGCAGCAATAATCCGCATTTGTTGTTTATTCGGCAACAGTTATCTTGCTCGGAATATTTCCAGCTCACTGTCCCGTTATTCAAACTTTATAGTACCGTAATATTTAATTGTTTGGAAACTTGCAGCAGTGATCCCAGTCACTTCAAGTTCTCATTCTCCATAGTTTAAGACAACATCTTAGTTCTCTAAGATACTAACAAATGTTCTTAACTTCAATCCTGTGACTATCACTTGGATTGACCCGATTGTGACTCCATATGCTCGAAGCGTATGAGACACCAATACAAGTACATTTTAAATGTACAATTTCCCGAGAGTGTTAACAACTCCAAATCTATCCCAGTAGATCTTTATTCCTTGAATAAGGATGTTACTCCCCAGAATTCTACGGAGAATTTCTATTGAAAAAGAATATCCATGAAAGCCAAGCTTTCACAAATTGTTTTATGGGAATTTCATTGTCAGTGCCCTCTCCCACTAACCTCCTTATATACACAAGAATTATTTCGTTTTGAGTCAAATCATAAATCATTATGATTATTTCAAAACGACAGTTCCAAGAACCTTATGCTTGCTTCAATCCAAACATGGATCGAATAACCCGCAAACCTTGTTTGTCGGTTATACAAAATCGTCAGGATGTTGTAAGCATCCTCCAAGAGGTTTCCTTTTCAGGAAAGCGATTTTGATCTGTAACTGACACATTTCATAAATGAAATATGCAGTTATCAACAAGCATTTTCAAAATGGATTTACCATGGCAACAGTTAAAAGGTTGAACCGTTATTAACACAATGTTGACAACGATACCTTTCCGTCTAAAGCCCAGCTTTGTACGTTGGTATGTTGCCTTCCATGTATGTCTTCCTGAAGACGTTTATGTACCAATAGGCACAATGCCTTGTGGTACAACAACCAGTATCCAAAATAGTTGTTATGCATGGAATCCATTTTGGACTCATGGTACTTTGCCATGAAAGGGAGTTGATACCTTGTATCATTTCCTCGTAGGTAGTCGGTTGGTACACCACAATAAGATTTACATCTTTATGGGGTTAGATCAGAAACCCATACCCTAGGTTGTTTTCTGACTCTATCTGATCTACCTAGTTCTTGTGTATTCGAAGATTAATGGTATAGATTCATCATAGATGAACTATTTGTGTTCCATTAAGGACTTCGTGCCTTGAATAGTATTACTCCGATTTTCATCGAGTATCACTATCCTCCCACTGACCACTGCATATCAGTATTCTTCTCAGGAAAACCGCATGGTGAGCAACAATCATATTGTTCTCATGTGAGAATTTATAAGTACTATACTTAAGGTTCCCTTAGGATAACCTATATTGGCACTAATCCAATTTGGGTTTTAGTTTGGTATCATCCAAACGTTATGCGTGGCATACCCAAATTATTAGGAGTAAGAAACCCCGTTTCTTTCCTGTTAATATCCTATATGATCTGTCAAACAGATTTATATGGAACCTTATTCTAAATAAGTTTTGCACTGTTAATACAAATCCTGTTTGAAGGAAATGATAGCTCAGAGCGACTCGTGATAAACCATATCTTGTCCAACAAAATTCAGGTTTTAGTTCGGACACACCGTCAAACTGACGTGTCTCGGGAGGAGTCCTCATCTGAAAGAATACCATACTCTTTTATGTATGTATGAAACTTAATGCTTAAGTATTTTCATTACGGTCTTACCGCGACGGAATAATACTATAGCCGATCTGTTTATCTACTTCGTGTCGAAACTTCAAAAGTTTTTCGAATTGTGTTCTTCAAAAGAAACACACATAACCAATAACGTGATGCCACATCCGTTAAGGTCACGAAATATTCATGTTCACATCTAGCCTAGCTAGATATGGGCCCACTTATTTCACCATGAATAGGGCTAATAGATCGGTGGCTTTCACACTATTACCAAGTAAATAGTGTTTTAGGTGTTTTACCTAATAAACTAGATTCACAGACCTTATTTGAATAGTCAAATCAGTCCTTAGTACCGACTCTTCAAAAGTGTGGATATACGAGTCTCGTTAAATTGTGTTCCTAGACAACAATGCCACAAATAAGTCTCTATTGATCAAATCAATTTGAGCTATTTATTTGTCATTTTATATGTTTGAGATTTTATTTATATTCAAAATATAAATTCTGTTATTTTTTTAATGTATTTATCTCAGTATCATCTTTATATAATAAAACACTTAGTGTTCTATAATATAAAGGTTTTTATCCGTAACGGATTAATTAATAAACATGATAAGAGTAATGTCTCTAGTCAAACTAGTTACATCATAACAGTTTCTAATTTAAGTACATTACCCTAAGGGTAGTTCCTAAACTTAGGTATCAACGGTCGAAACAGCGACTTTCGTCCCGTTATCCGATTCCCAGAGCAATCTCAGCTTGAAGTCAGTATCCTGCTCAAAGCAGATTCGAACATCAATACATATATTTTATGTACCACACTAAGTATTTAAAATCTAATTTCAATACTAGTAGTGAACATAACTTTGACAAATATTTTTAAAGTTAGAGCCTCGCCCTTTCTTTATTCCTTTGTGTCTCCATATCCAAATGGTAGTCACTTTGGTATATGTCAATTATCCTTTTCAATATTTTAGGAACCTTAGGCAAGCCTTAGAATATTGAAATGATGTGCACCTCGTGCTATATCCCCAATTGCAAACTTTCTTGTTGGACAAAATGACCCATAGCGTCACTATTTGCACAGATCATTGTGTTGTTGTAGCAAATTAACTATGTGACAAAGAAATTGCACTCTCATCATTTGTGATTAGATCACCATAGATATATAAATGAAGAGAGGTTCCCTATGATTAGTACCTGGACTGAGAATGATATGAGACAGTATCAGTCCCCGAAGGTTTAATCATTGAATATCCCTAGCCGTAGTATATCGAGACTGGACATCGATAATGCGGAATAGGCTAGTATTGCACTTGTGCGCGTTTGTGAGGGCACAACGGCATAGTTCTCATATATATAAGTATTGGATACTTATGCAAGTGCGATAGGAGGTCGTGTTTCACCGATGGTACGGGAAACAGCTTCGCTCTGGATAGACCCCTCGGAATCCCATTGGTATTATGACTATGTGTCTATGGGAGGCCGAAATCAAGGTAGGTGTGTATAGTCTTAACCTGAGACTTGCACCGCTAATACTTACGATAATCGATAACTTTGGTCTTTGGTGTTAGGGGGGGCTTTAACGGTTTGTGTACACCACTTCTGGGTTTATCAGGAGTCGTAGATAGAGTATTGGTGTGTGATGTCAATATGGAAGTATCACTTCAGTCATATTGGAGATGATGTCACGCAGGATACGGTTATTAGTGCTCTTAAGTGCTGCGGGCCATCGGATATTATGACAAGGTCATGTATATCCAATTATAGAGACTAGGTACCAGACATCCAACATGTGCTTCGTACGGGGCAGACACATATCCAGCCCCAGGCCTAGCACGTGATTATCCGATACTGGGCCGATATACACAATACTACGGTATACTACGCTTGATACAGATCTATATATTCCTGTAAGAATATTTCTGGAGATTGGGTAGGCATGGCGCTTTGCTAGAAGCCAACCTTGTCTTGTAAATCGATATAAACGTAGTACGAGGTTACTTACGTGTTCGGACAGTCCGACGATCGTTATTTACTGCCAACATATCCGGAGATCTCATGGGTCGCTTCCTGAAGATTCACCGATGACGTATTACTCGCACTTTGATTAATCTGGGATTAATTAGAAGAGAGAGATAGAATTAATCTGGGATTAATTCGATGAGAGAGAAATTAATCTGGGATTAATTGCGGAGATATTTTATCTGGGATAAATATTAATTAAAGAGAGGAGAACGATTAATTTGGAATTATCGATAAAATTAATATATTCGATATATTAATCGAAATTGGATTTCGACGCGGAATTAAATTAGATTTTAATTCGGGCGAACGAATTAATTTAGAATTAATTCGTTAGCGACGTGAATAGTGAATTCGCTAGGCGTAATCACTTAATTACGACGCGACGAAAAATTCGTTAATTTGGAATTAACGAACCCGAGCCCGAGAGTGATTGCGAGCGCATTCGCATTTCGAATTCGAGCGCGACACGCAAGTCACATCAAGCGTCAAATCGCTAGTCGCGTCAATCGTCAAATCAATTGTCACTTGGGTGATGTGACTTGACAATATGTCACTTTATTAAAGTGAATAGATGTGATGTGAAAAAGTGATGTGGATATGACTTAAAGTTAAAAGTAAAGTGATGGAATATGAAAAGGTTTGGAATAATATATATGTTTTATTTATTTTGGAAAATAAATGAATAAATTATTATTACTTTTCTTTTCCTTTCACACACACATTCGGTCCTCTCTCTCTACATGCAAACATGTACGATTTCTCTCTTCCCTCTTTTTTTTTTTCTGCATTCACGGCTTCATGCCGTTTCTTCTTCTTTTTTTTGGTTTCACCGAGAAAATGGAGATGCAAGGAAGATGATAAGTGCTAGCACACCTTGAGTGATACATAGGTGATAGGGAAGTGTCTTCATGAGCTTGGAAAGCTTGAAGCTTGGAGCTTCAATGGAGTCTTGCATGGCCGAAAATGGAGGAGACTTTCACAGCCCAAACAGTGCGTGCACTGCAGTTCCAGAAGCCATTGCCGAGCTTGGAGGGAGCTTAAAAACGCATGTTCTTCATTTATCAAAAAACCGTTCAATGTGAGTTATGTTTCCGCCTACTCCTTTGATGTGTTTATATGCGGTTTTTATGCATGATTTGTTGATCTTGGGACTTGATTTAACTCCGTCAATGGTATCTTGAGCTAATTGATGCATGAAAACCGAATTAGGGTTCTTGAGCAAATTTGGGGCTTTTTGATTTTAGCTTGATTCTGACAAATTGATTCTTTAAGAATGCTTATATTTGATTGAATTTGAGTTATATGTAATCAATTTGATAAAAAAATTGATTGGATTGATTTTCCCCAATTGCTTATTTTTGGTCAAAACTTTAATTTGGGCAAACTCGATTTAGGCATGATATGGTTGAATTGTTTGATGAAATATGCTTGAATGAGGTTGAATTGAAGTTGTGCATGATCAATTTCAAGAAAATTGGATTAGATCAATTTTCCCCAATTCTTTAGGTTGAACATGAAACTTGAAATTGGGTAAAATGTGTTTGAGCATGTTTTAATTGAATTGGATGTTTAAGTATGCTTAGAACATGTTTAATTGAGATTGTGTGTGATCAATTTCGTGAAATTGGATTGGATTCAATTTTCCCCAAATTGAAGGCTTGGCCGAAAATTGCATAACCCTAATGTCTTGGTAATTTTTGTTGTTTGATTCATTGGATGAGTTAAACTGATTTGGGAAATGATGATTGTGGACTCAATTGGATTGAAACCGAATCGAATTGAAAAACCCCTAATTGCCGAGACTTGAAAGCATGTCAATTGGATTTGATTTTAATTGAATTGTGTTGGACACTATTTGGTTGTTATATTGCATGATTAATTAGGCTATTGATGTTTTAGAAATGTTAATTGGGTAATTGATTTGTATTACACTTAGGTTAATTAATTGTGA
>SKCR01021599.1:0-17696 GCA_019454045.1 Zanthoxylum bungeanum | reverse complement strand
TACTTTAGTTCCAACTGTGGTGGTTCTTCAATCGAAGGTTTAATCGGTCTTTCTTGGTAATTCCAGCTTTTCAACCGGTGGTGTTACTTTGAATCGGAATGGTTTGTCAAGGTAATTGATACCTTCCAAGATTTCAGCATCTAGTTCATTGTTTGTCATGTTGGTAATGCAAGCTTCAAGTGTATCTGGGTTTTGACTCAGTATTCTGAACAATTTTATCAACAAATCAATTCTGAAGCATTCTTCTTCTTCCTTTCATCGCTTGGAAATTTCATGGCTTGGAAAACATTAAAGGTCACTTCTTGGTCCTGCACTTTCATTGTTAGTTCTCCTTTTTGTACATCAATCACAGTTTTACCTGTAGCCAAAAATGGTCTCCCAAGAATGATAGGTACTTCTTTGTCTTCTTCCATGTCAAGGATGATGAAATCTGCTGGAAGGATGAGTTTGTCAATTTTACAACAGCACATTTTCACACGACTCCTCTCGGAAATGCGAGTGTTCGATCAGCAAGTTGCAAAGATACTGAGGTAGGCATTGCTTTCTCACAATTGTGCAGTTCCTGTAAATAGAAAAAGGCAGCATTAAATTAATGGCACCTAAATCACATAAAGCCTTACCAATGTAATGTCTCTCCAATGGTGCAAGGAACTGTGAAACTGCCAGGATCTTTTAACTTCGGGGGAGAAGTTTCCTCTGAATGATGGCGCTGCATTCTTCTGTCAAAGCTACTGTCTCGTAGTCTCCCAATCTCCGTTTTCGTGAAAGAATGTCTTTCATGAATTTGACCTAACTGGGCATTTGTTCCAAGGCTTCGGCAAATGGTATGTTGTGATGTGTAGCTTTTTGAAAAATCCACCAAGAAACGAGCAAACTGCTTGTCCATTTTGCTTTTCTGAAGACGCTGAGGAAAAGGTGGTGGAAGAGTGATCTGTTCTGGTTCTTTTTCCTTTGCTTCTTTTTCCTTTGCTTCTTTTTCCTCAATCTGTATCTCGGTTTTTTTGGAATTTCTTCTGAGATATCTGGACTCCAACATCTTTGTTGATCTCAGTACCGCTTTTTAAGTAATTGCTTGACATTGCTCCTTCCCTCGGTTCCTTGGATTTGGTTCTGTGTTGCTGGGAAGATTACCTGGTGGTCTGTAACTCTGAGCATTGGCCAGTTGTCCGATTGATTCTCCAGTGCTTTGATGGAAGCTGATTGGCTCTGAATCATGGCTTCATATCTTTTTAATTGAGCTAGCATCTCTGCCAATACTGGTTCATTTGTCTGCTCCTGGCCTTATTCTGTTGCTGGAATCCGGTGGTGGTGGATAGTTCTTTTGCCCTGAATTGTTGCTCCATGAAAAATTAGGATGATTCCTCCACCCTGGGTTGTAGGTGTTGGAATATGGATTGTTCCCCTGTCTGTTGAAATTGTTGACATAATTCACCGTTTCTTCAAATTGGTTTGGTTCTGGTGCTCCTCCATATGGTGAACTTGTGGATCCAGTGGTGCTTTGAGTGTGAGAGTCTCCATAAATTTGCATATCTGATCCAGCTTGGTGTTGACTGCTGTATTAGCTCCAACTTCATATATTCCTGCAATTCTTTGAATCAGACTTCTTTCTGTTGGCCACAATGAGTTGTTGTTGGCCATTTCTTCAATTAGGTCCCAGGCTTGATCTTCTCCTTTTGCCATTAAAGCTCCTCCAGCAGCAGCATCATTGTGGTTCTCATCAGTCCAGAAAGTCCATTGTAGAAAGTTTGGACTTGAAGCCATTTTGGAATCTCATGGTGAGGACATTTCCGGAGTAAATCTTTGTATCTCTCCCAAGCTTCATACAGAGATTCTGAATCTTGCTGTACACAAGGATGTGATGTCATTTCTCAACTTTGCAGTTCTGGCTGGTGGAAAGTATTTTGCAAGGAATTTTGTGGCTAGAGCGTTCCAAGTTGTGATAGAACCTGCTGGTAATGAATGTAGCCATGCTTTGCTCTGTCTTTCAAGGAATATGGAAAAACCCTCAGTCTCATTGCTTCTTCTGATGCTCGGTTGTAATTGAAAGTGCCGCAGACTTCCAGGAAGTTGCTATGTGAGCATTAGGATCTTCAGTTGCATTTCCTCCAAACTGAACTGTTTGCTGAATCATCTGAATGCAAGTTTTGATGTCACCCGCATTTGCTGGTAAAGGAGGAAGAACAATACAGGAAATGAGGCCATCTACCACCGGAATGGTTCTGTCTCGAATGGGAATTGGTGGTGCAACCTCCAAAGGTTCAGGTTCCATGTTGACTAAGGCTTCTTGGCCTTCTCGCCTTTCTCTTCTCAACTGTCTGATGGTTCTTTCAATTTCTGGGTCAAGCGGTGGTCGGAATTCAAAGCTTCTGGTTCGTCTCATGAAGTGTTCTGAGAACCTGCAACACAATAAAACAAAAATAATAAGTAAAAAGAAAATTAGATACAAGTAACAAATCTAACCTGTAAACTAATAATAAAAGATAACTAAGTCCCCGGCAACGGCGCCAAAAACTTGACCGGCGTGTAAACACACACGTATAACGCAAGCGTACGTATCGTTCAAGTAGTATAAAAAGTATCGATCCCACGAGGACTTTAAAACCTTTTTTGTTATCAATTTATTGGGCCAAATGATTACCAGTATCTAACAGGTTGTTTGATTGATTTGAAAAGGTGACGATTCTAAATTTAAAAGTAAATGAAATTGTTTTAAGGTTGATTAAGAAAATTCGATATTAAAACTATCTAGGGTTGTGATTTATTCCAATATTATTTAAAGATGAAGTGTTATCTTATAATTGGGTAAAATATTGATTTATTAACCTGGAACACTAAATTATGTAAAAGCCTCTTCCGATGGTCAATTACAAATATCAATTTAACTTAATTAAACCATATGTCTATGTCAATCAAATTAACTGGATTTATTAATATTAAGTTCCAATTATGGCTACCCCCGCCCAACAGGTATATTCCTATCCTGTAAGGAAATCTATTAAAGGGTTATCTATCCTCAAGGAAGATCGTGGGTTATTGAGTCTGAGGTCTTAAACCTAAAATCCCTATGTCTAGTTCATTTTAAGTTTACCTTATCAATTTTATTAGTGGCCAGTTAATAAAAAGCATTAAGATTAAGACTCAATAAATAAATCTTTATATTACCCAAATTATAATTTAACCCTTATAAATCGGTGATATTGGATTTCATCACAACCCTAGATTACTAACTTAGTTATGACACATAGCTAGGGCTAGTAAAAACTTAAAAGACATAAAATGAAAATGCAATGTGAAAAGTAATTGCGTGAATTAAAATGCTAAAAAGTAAATTACAAATGAAATAAAATGCTAAGGCAAAAGGAATTACTTTTACTACTACTAATTTAGATATCTCCCATAAAATAATATATAAACTGTGATAATATATTTTACCAAACCGACCATTCTGGCGGTTATCCTGATTAAGTCAAATTAAGTCCAACCAGCCATATAGGTGGTAATATTTGTCCATAATCCAGCCATAAAGGCGGGGTACCAACAAAAGTAAATTTACCAACCGACCAATATAGCGGTATTCCTTTATTAATCAGATTCAAACCAAAAAAGTAAATTTAACCAACCGACCAATATAGCGGTATTCCTTGATTAGTCAGGTTTAAACCGGATTAAATTACCAACCGACCAATATAGCGGTATTCCTTTATTAATCAGAATTTTAAATAGTAAATATATTATTTTTAAGGGAGATTAATCTAAATAGCAATAGTAAAATAATTACCTTTCACCCTAGCATAGGGAAGTTACCTCCGCATAGTGAATAGTAAAAACTGTAAAATAAGAAAGTAGATTACTATTATTACAAAAAGTAATTAAAATTATTACAAAAGTAAAAACTAAAAAATAAAAACGAAAATTCTAGAGAGAGAAACTCCCTAATTACATAGAAGGAGTGAGAGAAAGGTGTAATGAAAACTGAAAAATCGCGGCCTATTTATAGCAAAATAATTTTACTTTGTTACTGTTCCAGCGTCGCGACGCCAAAGCGTTGCGCGTCGCGACGCCCAAATGTCGACGTGGCACAATGAGACGGCGACACGTAGCGAGGCGGCTGACTGTGCAACTGACACGTGTCAAGGCGGCTAAGACTCAATGATTGTGATGACGTCATTGATGACGTGGCGCTGACGTGGCGAGGCGGCCTGACTGTTGACTTGTCGGCACAATAGGATTACGACACGTGGCGACACGTGTACGCTGTGATTGGCTTATGCTGACGTGGCAAGTTGACTCGGTTGACTTGCTGACGTGGCTGATGATGTGGCATGACACGTGGCAAGGTTGACTCGTTGACGATGACATGGCTGATGACGAGGCGACACGTGTCAAGTCTGAGTGTCGGCAGCATATGATGTTGACACGTGGCACGGCGCACGTTAGCGGATTCGTTGTGATGGTGACACGTGGCACGGCGCATTTTAGCAAAGTCAAAACTTCTCAAATTGTTGACCTGTTGACCATGGCGCATTTTAGCAGAACCGGCGCACGCTGGGCGTCGCGGCTCGCAGTGTTCCAGCGTCGCGACGCGCAGAAGACTAAAATATCCCTGTTGACGCATTTTTGTCCGGTTTTGCCCCAAATTGCCTCCAGTGCTGTCCAAACTTTATTTTATCTACAAAATAACACAAAACACATCAAAATATCACAAAACTCAAGAAACTATACAAAATATTAAGTTAAATGAGTGGGAAATAGTGATATAAATACCACTCATCAGCAAGTATTGAATTTGCAACATTCGTTCGAATACTCGCTAAACACGCTCATTTTATTTTATTCGTCATATTAATCAAAATATTAGTTGGACTAATATTTTATGTTGTTTTAATAAACAGTTGGACTGTATTATACTTGATTATATATAATTGGATTATATTAATCAATATATTTGAATTAATTAATTTCAGTTTACAGTTGATTTTATAATTGGATTATAGTAATCAATGTAATTGAGGTTAATTAATTTGGATTATATTTGATTATATAGTTGGACTATTATAATCATTATAATATATAGTACCACTAATCGTTGATTAAATAGTTAGACTATTGTAATCAAGATAAGAAATTGAAAAGTTGAATATTTAAAATATAATCTGGGATTAAAATATTTTAAATGATTTAATTTTCAAATTGGGAATAAATAATAGGTTACTTTATTTGATAAAATAACTTATTATACGTTACGCCCAAAATTAAGCAAATAGTAGAGCATAAAATCTTTGGAAGATTTATGTGATGATGACTTTAATGCTTAATTAATATACTTATAATAAATCTATCTTTAGATTTAAAAGTATTAAAATTGCAATTAATAATTCTTGGAGAATTAATTGACTATTCTAGTGGAGAAAAGTCAAAGTTTGCAATTGGGCATGTAGCACAAGGTGCACATCGTTTCGATATTCCGAAACCCAAGGCTTGGCCAAAGGTTTGTGAAATATTGAAAAGGATAATTGACATATCCCAAAGTGACTACCATTTGGATATGGAAGACACGAAGGAATTAAAGAAAGGGTGAGGCTCTAACTTTAAATATTGTCAAAGTTATGTTCACTACTAGCATTAAAATTGGATTTTAAATATATTAGTGTGGTACATAAAATATATGTATTGACGTTCAGAATCCGCTGTGAGCTGGATACTGGCTTCAAGCCGAGATTTCTCTGCGAATCGGAAACGGGATGAAAGTCGCTGTTTCGACCGTAGATACCTAAGTTTAGAAACTACCCTTTGAGTATGTATTTAAATTAGGAACTGTCATAATGTACTAGTTTATCTAGAGTCATTATCTCTATATCAGTGTTTAATCCATTGCGGATAAAACCTTTATATTCTAGAACAATAAAGTGTTTCAATATATAAAGATGATACTGAGATAAATACATTGGATGTAAATAACAGAATTTATATTTTGAATATAAATAAAATCTCAAACATAAAAAATGACAATCAATAGCTCAAATTGATTTGATCAATGGAGACTTATTTATTGGTGGCATTGTGTCTGGAACACCAATAAACAAGACTCGTATATCCACACTTTGAAGAGTGGGTACTAGGACTGATTTCACTATTCAAATAAGGTCTATGAATCTAGTTTATTAAACAAGACTCGTATATCCACACTTTTGAAGAGTGGGGTACTAGGACTGATTTGACTATTCAAACAAGGTCTGCGCGAATCTAGTTTTAGGTAAAGTACCTAAAATACTATTTACTAGGTAATAGTGTAAAGGCCACCGATCTGTAAACCCTATTCATGGTGAAGTAAGTGGGCCCATATCTAGCTTGGCTGGGTGTACATGAATATTTCGTGACCTTAACGGATGAGGCATCACGTTATGGTAATGTGTTTCTTTTGAAGAACACAAATACGAAACTTTGAGTTTCGACACGAAGTATACAAACAGATCGGCTGTTAGTATTATGCCGCTACGGTAAGACCGTATTGGTAAATACATAAGCAGTAAGTTTCATACGTACATGAAAGAGTACGGTATTCTTTCATATGAGGACTCCTCCCGAGACACACGTCAATAGACGGTGTGTCTGAACTAAAAAACCAAGTTTTGTTGGACATGATTAGGTTTTTCGTGAGTCGCTCTGAGCTACTTTTTCCTTCAACAGGATATGTATTAACAGTGCAAAACTTATTTAGAATAAGGTTCCATGTAAATCTGTTTGACAGATATCATATAGGATATGAACAGGAAAGAAACGAGGTTTCTCATTCCTGATAATTTGGGTATGCCAGGCATAAAGTTTGGATGATACCAAACTAAGAACCCAAATTGGATTAGTGCCAATATAGGTTATCCTAAGGGAAACCATAAGTATAGTACTTATAAATCCCACATGAGAACAATGTGATTGTTGCTCA
Organism: Zanthoxylum bungeanum; assembly: GCA_019454045.1. Classification (NCBI taxonomy): domain Eukaryota; kingdom Viridiplantae; phylum Streptophyta; class Magnoliopsida; order Sapindales; family Rutaceae; genus Zanthoxylum; species Zanthoxylum bungeanum. The sequence goes on along the minus strand of SKCR01021599.1, from coordinate 10,756 downwards.
CCATGCGGTTTTCCTGAGAGGAATACCGATATGCAGTGGTCAGTGGGAGGATAGTGATACTCGATGAAAATCGGAGTAATACTATTCAAGGCACAAGGTCCGTAATGGAACACAAACAATTCATCTATGATGAATCTGTACCATTAATCTTCAAATACACAAGAAATCGGGTAGATCGGATAGAGTCAGAAAACAACCTAGGGTATGGGTTTCTGATCTAACCTCATTAAGATGTCAATCTTATGAAGGTATATCCACCGACTAAGTTTTGAGGAAGTGATACGAGGTATCGACTCCCTGTTATGGCAAAGTGCCATGAGTCCGAAATGGATTCCATGTATAACGACTATTATGGATACTAGTTGTTGTACCACAAAGCATTGTGCCTATTGGTACTTTATACGTCTTCAAGGAAGACATACATGGATGGCAACACACCAACGTACAAAGCAGGGCTTTTGACGGAAAGGTATCGTTATCAACATTATGTTGATAACGGTTCAACCTTTTACCTGTTGCCATGGTAAATCCATTTTGAAGATGCTTGTTGATAACTGTATATTTCATTTATGAAATATGTCAGTTACAAATCAAAATCGCTTTCCTGAAAAGGAAACCTATTGGAGAATGTTTATAACATTCTGACGATTTTGTATAACCGACAAACAAGGTTTGCGGATTATTCAATCCATGTTTGGATTGAAGCAAGCATAGGGTTCTTGGAACTGACGTTTTGAAATAATCATAATGGTTTATGATTTAACTCAAAACGAAATAATTCTTGTGTATATAAGGAGGTTAGTGGGAGGGCGCACTGACAGTGAAAATTCCCATAAAGCTATTGTTGAAAGCTTGGCTTTCATAAGAATTCTCCCGTAGAATTCTGGGGAGTAACAACCTTTATTCAAGGAATAAAGATCTACTGGGCTAGATTTGGAGTTGGTAACACTCTCTGAGAATTGTACATTTAAAATGTACTTGTATTGGTGTCTCATACGCTTCGAGCATATGGAGTCACAATCAGGTCAATCCAAGTGATAGTCACTGGATTGAAGTTAAGGACATCTGTTAGTATCTTAGACAACTAAAGATGTTGTCTTAAACTATGGAGAAGGAGAACTTGAAGTGACTGGGATCACTACTGCAAGTTTCCGAACAATTAAATACTGCGGTACTATAAAGTTTGAACACTGGGACAGTGAGCTGGAAATCTTCCGAGCAAGATAACTGTTGCCGAATTAACAACAAATGCGGATTATTGCTGCAGCTGAGGCAGCAATAGAAGCCATTTGGATCGATAATAAATCTAATTAGATTAGATATAGTTCTGTTAGCAGCTGAGCTAGGCGTCAGCACAGGCTAAAGAATTAAAGGTCTCATCGACGATCCAGATACATACTTCTATATCATCTGATTCGTTCGGATCATACATCGTGGCGATGTGTGTGATGACGTGTAAATCGCGTCAGACGATAATTAAGCAAATCCGCTGACGAAAACCTTTCCTCAGCAATTTGAGCGAACCGTACATAGTTCAGGTGTGGGACACTTGAGTGACTGGCTATGTGCCAAGTGGGAGATTGTTGGACAAAATGACCCATAGCGTCACTATTTGCACAGATCATTGTGTTGTTGTAGCAAATTAACTATGTGACAAGGAAATTGCACTCTCATCATTTGTGATTGGATCACCATAGATATATAAATGAAGAGAGGTCCTATGATTAGTACCTGGACTGAGAATGATATGAGACAGTAGCAGTCCCCGAAGGTTTAATCATTAAATATCCCTAGCCGTAGTATTATCGAGACTGGACATCGATAATGCGGAATAGGCTAGTATTGCACTTGTGCGCGTTGTGAGGGCACAACGGCATAGTTCTCATATATATAAGTATTGGATACTTATGCAAGTGCGATAGGAGGTCGTGTTTCACCGATGGTACGGGAAACAGCTTCGCTCTGGATAGACCCCTCGGAATCCCATTGGTATTATGACTATGTGTCTATGGGAGGCCGAAATCAAGGTAGGTGTGTATGGTCTTAACCTGAGACTTACATCGCTAATACTTACGATAATCGATAGACTTTGGTCTTGGTGGTAGGGGACTTTAAACGGGTTCTGTGTACACCATTTCTGGGTTTATCAGAGAGTCGTAGTGTATTGGGTGTGATGTCAAGACGGAAGTATCACTTCAGTCATATTGGAGTTGATGTCACGCAGGATACGGTACTAGTGCTCTTGAGTGTTGCGCAACCAATCGGGATATTGTGACCAGGTCATGTATATCCGATTATAGAGACTATGTTACCAGACATCCGATATGTGCTTCGGACGGGGGAGACACTTATCCACCCCCAGCCCTAGCACGTGATTATCCGATACTGGGCCGATATACACAATACTACGGTATACTACGCTTGATACAGATCTATATATTCCTGTAAGAATATTTCTGGAGAATTGGGTAGGCATGGCGCTTTGCTAGAAGCCAACCTTGTCTTGTAAATCGATATAAACGTAGTACGAGGTACTTACGTGTTCGGACAGTCCGACGATCGCATTTACTGCCACATATCCGGAGATCTCATGGGTCGCTTCCTGAAGATTCACCGATGACGTATTACTCGCACTTTGATTAATCTGGGATTAATTAGAAGAGAGAGATAGAATTAATTTAGAATTAATTCGATGAGAGAGAAAATTAATCTGGGATTGATTGCGGAGATATTTTATCTGGGATAAAATGTTAATTAAAGAGAGAGAACGATTAATTAAGAATTAATCGATAAAATTAATATATTCGATATATTAATCGAAATTGGATTTTGACGCGGAATTAAAATTAGATTTTAATTCGGGCGAACGAATTAATTTAGAATTAATTCGTTAGCGACGTGAATAGTGAATTCGCTAGGCGTAATCATTTAATTACGACGTGACGGAAAATTCGTTAATTTGGAATTAGCGAACCCGAGCCCGAGAGTGATTGCGAGCGCATTCGCATTTCAAAATCGAGCGCGGCACGCGAGTCACATCAATCGTCAAATCGCTAGTCGCGTCAATCGTCAAATCAATTGTCACTTTGAGTGATGTGACTTGACAATATGTCACTTTATTAAAGTGAATAGATGTGATGTGAAAAGTGATGTGATATGACTTAAAGTTAAAAGTAAAAGTGATGGAATATGAAAAGGTTTGGAATATATATATATGTTTTATTTATTTTTGGAAAATAAATGAATAAATATATATTATTTTTGTATTCCTTTCACACATACTTTTCGGTCCTCTCTCTCATACATGCAACAGTTCACGGTTTCTCTCTTCCCTCTCTTTTCTCTCCTCTCATCTCACGGCTTCACTGCCGTTTCTTCTTCTTTTTTTCTGGTTTCACCGAGAAAATGGAGATGCAAGGAAGATGATTTGTGCTAGCACACTCTAAGAGTTATACATAGGTGATAGGGAAGTGTCTTCATGAGCTTGGAAAGCTTGAAGCTTTGAGCTTCAATGGTGCTCATCAATGGCCGAAAATGGAGGAGATTTTCACAGCCCAAACCGTGCGTCCACTGCAGTTCCAGAAGCCATTGCCGAGCTTGGAGGGAGCTTAAAAACGCATGTTCTTCATTTCATCAAAACCAATCAATGTGAGTTATGTTTCCGCCTTACTCCTTGATGTGTTCATATGCGGTTTTTATGCATGATTTGTGATCCTTGGGACCTTGATTGAACTCTTACAGGCTGCTCGGTTTTGACTGGTTTGGTTCCTCCATGATTCGGCCATTGATGAACACCATGGAAGCTCCAAGCTTCAAGCTTTTCCATGCTCATAAATTCGTTTCCCTATCACCATAATATAACCCATGTGTGTGCTAGCACTACTCTTCTTCATTTGCTTCTCAAAATTTCGGTCAAACCAGAAGATTTTGTGAAGAAATCGGCTTGAAGCCGTGAGAAGAGGAAGATGAAAAAAGAGGGAAAAGAGAAGTGCGTGAGTTTGGGCAGATGGAGAGAGAAAGTGAAAGCTTTACTTATATATTTATTTTATTTTCAAAAAATAAAATCAAATACAAAAAGCTTTATCATTTACCAAAAGTAAAAGTCAAAAAGCAAAAATGCTTTTCAATCATTTCACATCACTATTCACATCACATCTCTTCACTTTATTAAACTGACATGTCATATCACATCACTCAAAGTGACAAGTGATTTGACGATTGATACGACTAGCGATTTGACGCTTGATGTGACTTGCGTGCCGCGCTCGAATTCGAAATGCGAATGCGCTCGCAATCACTCTCGGGCTCAGGTTCGCTAATTCCAAATTAACGAATTTTCCGTCGCGTCGTAATTAAATGATTACGCCTAGTGAAATCACTATTTACGTCGCTAATGAATTAATTCTAAATTAATTCGTTCGCCCGAATTAAAATCTAATTTTAATTCCGCGTCGAAATCCAATTTCTTATAATATATCGAATATATTATTTTATCGATTAATTCCAAATTAATCGTTCTCTCTCTTTAATTAATATTTTATCCCAGATAAAATATCTCCGCAATTAATCCCAGATTAATTTTCTCTCTCATCTAATTAATCCCAGATTAATTAAAGTGCGAGTTATACATCATCGGTGAATCTTCAGGAAGCGACCCATGAGATCTCCGGATATGTTGGTAGTAAATCGGGTCGCCGGTGTTAGACATTATGACCCATAGCGTCGCTGTTTTGTAAATGATATTGTATTATTGTACAAAATTAACTATGTGATAATGAAATTGCCTTTTGCCGTTTTGTAAAATTATTTACTTTGATATATTAATGGCAAAAGTCTGTATGATTAGTTCCGTATTGAGATGATATGAGACAGTATCAATATAAAAGGTTTAATCATTAAATATCCCTAGTCGGAGTATTATCGAGATCGGACATCGATAATGCGGAATAGACTAGTATTGCATTTGTGCATGTTGTGAGGGCACAACGGCATAGTTCTCATATATTTAAGTATTGGATACTTATGCAAGTGCGATAGGAGGTTGTGTTTTACCGATGGTACAGAAAACAGCTTCGCTCTGGTTAGACCCCGCGGAATCCCATTGGTAGTATGTCTGCGTGTCTATGGGAGGCCGCATAAGGGTAGGTGTATATGGTCTTAACCTGAGACTTGCATCGCTAGTACTTGCGACAATCAGTAAACTTTGGTTTTGGTGGTTGGGGACTTTAACCGGTTCTATTTTCACCACTTATGGGTTTATCAGGAATCGTAGTGTACTGGGTGTGATGTCAAGATGGAAGTATCACTTCAGACATATGGAGTTGATGATCGCGCAGGACACAGAACTAGTACTCTATAAAAGGTTGCAACCGTCGGGACAATATGACTAGGTCAAGATTGTCCGATTTAAAGAGACTAGTTGTTTGATGTCCGATATATGTTTCGTATGGGGCAGACACACTTCCAGCCCCAGGCCTAACATGTGATCGTTCGATACTGGATCGATATACGCGATACTACGGTATACTACGCTTGATATAGATCTAATATTCCAGTAAGAATATTTCTGGAGAATTGGGTAGGCATGGCGCTTTGCTAGAAGCCAACCTTGTCTTGTAAATCGGTAAAAACGTAGTACGAGGTACGTACGTGTTTGGATTATCCTACGACCGTATTTACTGCCAACATATCCGGAGATCTCTTGGGTCGCTTCCTGAAGATTCACCTATGATGTTTGATTCGAACTTTATTAATCTTGGTTTAATAACGGAGAAACTTTATCTTGGATAAAATGCCTTATTAGGAGAGAGAGAGAGATCGATTAATTTGGAATTAATCGATAAAATAATATATTCGATATATTATTAAACGAAATTAGATTTCGACGCGGAATTAAAATCAGATTTTAATTCGGACAAACGAATTAATTTAGAATTAATTCATTAGCGAACTGAATAGTAATTTCGCAAGGCGTAATTATTTAATTCACGTCGCGACGGAAATTCGTTAATTCGGAATTAACGAAACCGAGCCCGAAAGTGTTTGCGGACACATTCGTATTTTGAATCGAGTGATATCCGCAAATCACATCGCGATATCTCATTACTTAATACGAATAGATGGTGGATGTATCTAGTCACCTTTGAGGGATGATACATTGTCTCTAATCTAAAAAGTGTGGTAATGATGGCAAATGATGGATTTCATTTTGGAGGGAAAGCCATGCACGGTTTTGAAGGATTTTTTGCATTAAAAAATTCTTTTGGTATTAGATATCATATCACTTTTCATTTCCTTTGTCTCTCACGGTTTTTGGCATGCAAAGGGAACAAAATTAAAAGTGAAACACTCTCCTCTTCTTTCTCTCTTGCTCACGCCGTGAGCTGCATAAACAAAGGCAGAAAATTGTTTTCTCATTCTCTATTTTTGCTAGCACAAGCAAGGATCAAAAGAGGTGATAGGGAAACGCATTTGGAGCTTGGAATACTCAAAGATTTGAAGCTTCTCTCCATCTTCTTGCTTGGCCGAAACTTCATCCTTGGAGGCTCAAGGATCCTCATCACCATTTTCGTCACATAGCTTTGTAAGTATGTTTCCGCCATCCTTCAAGCTTTGCATGTATGATTATTGTATTTCTATTGCTTAATCTTTCCTGGGACTAATTATAGAAACCAACAATGGTATCATTGAGCTAGGTTTAAGAATGAAATACATTAGGGTTAATTTGGGGAAAATTGATTGAAGCATGTTCTTGTGGAATTGGATGCTAAAGTATGCTTATATGTATGTTATTTGATATATTACATGATCAATTTTAACAAAAATGCATTGGATGCTTTTTTCCCCAAAATGTTGTCTTGGCCGAATGTGGAGGTGCTTCCATTGGATTGGAATTTTTCATGCATGAGCTTATTTGATGACTTAAGCATGTTTAAATGTATGAGATTTGATATAATACATGATTAATTTTGAGAAAAATGCATTGGATTATTTTTCCCCAAAATTGATGTCTTGGCCGAATGTGAGGCACTTCCATTAAGTTGAATTTTTGCATGCACAAGTTCATTGGATGATTTGAGTGTGCTTAAATGTTTGTAATATGAAGTAATACATGATCAATTTTGAGAAAATTGTATTGGATATTTTTTCCCCAAAATTGATGCATTGGCCGAATGTGTAGGTCATTTGAAGATTTGGAATTTTTCATGCACAAGTTTATTGGATAACTTAAGCATGATTAAATGTATGATATTTGATGTAATACATGTTCATTTTTGAGAAAAATACATTGGATGATTTTTCCCTAAAGTTGATGCTTGACCGAAAATTGAGGTCTTTTCACTATTATTGATTTTTGCTTTCAAGTTCATTGGATGACCTAAAATCTATATATGTTAGATTAGTGATTCAATTGGATTGAAAAACAAATCGAACCGCAAAAATCTCTCTTGGCCGAATACAACATGACATGTTAAGGACTTGATTTTTGTTCAAATAAATGTTAGACAAGTGTTTTGAACAATTGATGAATAATAAATTAAATTGGTATTTTTGAAATATTTGATTTAATGAATTAATCATGCAATTACACTTTAATCAATTGAATTTTAAAATTTGGAATATTAAAATTTAATTAATGGACTTTTATGTTTAATTGGGCCTTATGGGCTTGAAATTGATTTTATGGCACTTAAGGGTGATTCCTTATTTGGGCTTGGTAATTGGGTTTGACCCACATTGACCAAAGCCCAAGCCTTTATAAATCAATTGAAAGCCCATTGGACTTTAATTAAACACACATTGGATGTTAGTTGGGCTTGGAGACATAATTTGATAAGATTTAGAATCTAATCTTTAAAAGCACATTAAAAGTGTAATCATTTAATTTGTAATTAAATAAATTGAATTAATATTGAATACGGCTTAAATTGGATTTAACGAGTAGTTCGATATAATTCATGAATTCGTACCTTATGTACTTATTCTCAAACGAGTTGGACTCGCGCAAAATCAAACCGTTGATTGAACATTGGATGATCACTTAAACAAAGACTAATTAATTGGATTTGATTGGTTGTATAGCATGTCTTGAATGAATATACATGTATGTGATGAATGAATAGTGTATAGCGGATGGATATTAGAAGGGAAAGGGTAATTTTAGAAATTATTGTAAATTTAGAATTTATAAATTGGACCTGCGTGTCCAGCCTTATCTCTTTTATCTCTTTGTATTCTCTTCTCACCTAATTCCCCTCAATGTAAATGAGGTTTCTCTTATTGTATTATGTAATTGGGTAGAAGTAGTATATTGCTAGCGGGGAGTGGAAAGGGAGTGATTTGTTCTAGGAACAAATTGTTTTATATATCCATCCGTATATCACTATTAATTTATTTTATGCACTTTATGATGTTTTAGAAGCATGCTTAAGGGTGTATATGATGAGACCTAACAAAGATAATAAATTGATTGCAATTTACGCATAAAACCCTCAATTTATATTAAGCGATTATCCTTCCATTGAATGATTCTTGTTCAAGATCCAATTGGCATTGGTTTGTTGGCCAAAGTCAAGACCTTGTCAATTAGGATGTACTTGAATCATGAGAGTTTTGTTCCACATCGGTGTCTTGTCCAAGTTGTGATTTGTTGGCCAAAGTCAAGATCACTTCTTGTCCAACGACATTGATTACGAAACTATCCTTGTCAATGGGTCCCGCTTAACTGGAATCATTAGGTTTGTTGTGCCAAAGCCAAGGCCTAGATGATTCGGAGGATATGGTTAGAAAAATGTATAAGATACATTGGCATATGCAATATGTTTAGGACTTGGATGTCCACCTAACCGGATCTAGGAATTGGATTGGATCCAATTGATCTGTGAGATCTACCTAGTTAAATAGCATACAGCTTGTTGGCCAAAGTCAAGGTTGTGTGTTATTTAACGGGATCCTAGCCCACTAGGAAATAGGATTTCCCGAGTTCTCAACAGAGGGTTAGAGACTTGATAAAAATAGTGGGAGGCTAGTATTGAATTTGCAATTTCATTCAGATACTTAGCCTTACGCGTCTTTCAAAAATTTTTTGTTTAATTAATTAAAATTAGTTGGACTAATTCATTGTTAATTTTTGTAACAGTTTGACTGTACCCATTTTATCGTTAACTAGATAGTTGGACTATCGTAGTTAAGATGGCAAGCAAGGTAAGTGTCCGAGACATCATCATGGGTGACAATGTCTTTAAGGGCACAAACTTCGCTGATTGGGAAATGAACCTAAGGATAGTCCTTGGGGCTGAGAGGATGCTGTACACTATACAAACACCTCTCCCGCCTAAGCCCACTGATCCACTTGAGCTGGAGTTATGGAAAACTCACAGCAGTGATTGTGACACAGCTCAGGCTATTATGTTAGCTTCGATGACTCAGCACTTTCGTCGCCAAAATAGGGACTTGGATCCTTATAATATGATGGCTAGACTGCGAGATCTCCACCGCTCCAATAAGCGGATGGAGAGATATGAGTTGGTGAAGAAACTCTTCCGCGCCCGAATGACTGAAGGCGCATCAGTTGAGGCCCACGGGGCTCAAATGATCGCCGATATTGATGAGTTGGCCAATATGGGAATAGTCTTGGAGGCTGAGCTGACCGTAGATATGATCTTACAGTCACTTCCTGATACTTGGAAACAAATCATAATCAACTACAAGTTGATGGATACGGATGACACTCTTGGAGAACTGTTATCCATCTTGAAAGAGTCTGAAAAAGAACTCCACAAAGGGGGCAAGCGCGAGGCGCACTTTACATCGACCTCTCAGAGGCCAAAGGCTGGGCCCAAAGCTACTGGAGGGGTGAGGAAGAAGAAACATAAGAAAAAGGCTAAAGGCAAGTCGACAAAAGCTTCTGGGAAGCCAAGGGACAAATCTCAAGATGTCTGCCTCAACTGCGGCAAGAAGGGTCACTGGAAACGTGACTGCCGAATGGGCAAAGGACGCAAGGAGGATATCAAGGCAGGCAAGGCACTAGCCTCTGGTATGTTTGTTATTGAGATAAATATGACTACTTCTAGTTTTAAAAATTGGATTTTTGATTCTGGTTGTGCTGCTCATATTTGTACTGATTTGCAGGATCTGCAGGATAGCAGGATGCTGACTTCAGGGGAGATTGACCTACGAGTCGGAAACGGAACTCCAGTTGCTGTTTTGGCTGTAGGGACTTTTGAACTGTTATTATATACCTAGTTTGACTAGGAATATTATATCTGTATCTTTGTTAACCCAGCATGGGTACACTTTTGTATTTAGAAACACTGGGTGTTATTTATATAAAAATGATGCAGAAATTTGCACTGCTGTAGCAAATAATGGCCTTTATATTTTGAATATAAATGAATCTCCTAAAATAACAAACAAAAGGCTCAAAAGGAGTAATCTAAAAGATGAAGCTTACATGTGGCATTGTCGTCTAGGACACATAAACAAGACTCGCATATCCACACTTTCGAAGAGTGGGTACTTGGACGGATTTGATCTTAATTCATATGATGTCTGCGAATCTTGTCTTTTAGGCAAAATGCCTAAATCACCTTTTAGTGGTAAAGGTAACGTACCACAGAACTGTTAGCCCTTGTTCATAGTGACGTATGTGGGCCCATGTCTAGCCAGGCTAGAGGTGGATATCATTACTTCGTAACCTTTACGGATGATGCATTTCGTTATGGTTATGTGTATCTAATGAGACACAAGTCGGAAA
>SKCR01021598.1:0-17558 GCA_019454045.1 Zanthoxylum bungeanum | reverse complement strand
GCCAATCACCGTGTGCCACGTGTCGTCTTCTCATTGCACCACCTTTACCGCTTGACACGTGTCTTCTATAGTTTTGTCACGAACCCATTTCTTCGAGCATCATCAAGAAACACAGAAAGAAAATCATAAAATCCTTCACGTTGTACAGTCCAAGCGGTTTCTGGTGTATGTTCAGGTTCGCCCAAGATAACACTGTAAAAATTTCCTCCAATGTACCCAAAACACCTAGCAAAGCAATAAAAGCATCAGCACGATTAATCATTTCTACCAGTCGTTCAGACATACCTGGCACGATCAGTTCCTCTCCGTTTGATGGTCCAATAAGATTTGCTTCTGCCAAGGGTTTTGGGATGATTCCCAAAACGTGACTGCCTCATTCCTGTACAGCTTTTGAAACCATCCCCATAAGTCGAAGATTGCCTCCGCTATATACTAAGTGCATATTCCTTGCAGCTAAGACTCGACTAAATTCCTGTGCTGCCTCTACGTATTATGGTTTAACACCAACACTAGTACCGTAAAACACATAGATGTTTTCAACTCATCTTCTTGAAGTGGGTTCCATGTTTTACTCTGGATGTCTTCAAAAGTGCAATGATGAGTTGAATTTATAACACCTGAAAAGGGTGAGTAAAATAATAGCACTAGTACCTGCCAAATGAAAATTATTAGTTAAACAGTAAAATAAATCGTGATAGTCAAAAAGGTCTGGATCCTGTCTGAGAAAATAAAAGAAAATAACAAAATAAATTATAATTATTAGGAAAAGACAAAGAGATATAATATGTACAAGAAACGTAGCGGCTTGATTGACGTCTATGCGTCAGGGAAAAGCTTCCCATCCAATTTTCTTATAATTGGCAAACATGGTCTTTTTGAGTCAGATTCCCGAGACTTAATTGTTGTTTTCTTTTTTGAAATTGTGCATATAACACGCGAATTTCGTGATAAACATATCCACTGGGATGCGTCTCAAGAGTTTTAGATATATCATCCAAAGACTCCTTACTCAAGCCATCCCTAATGAAATTAATCTTATCTTCGCGGTTATCAGACACCATTCCTAAAGAACGACAACGAGTATCACAAAACATACGAGCACATTTATAACAAACACACACATCATTCTTTTGGCTCTTCTCTTTTTAGCATAGGTGCTCCTTCCTAAACCAGGCAGATGTGAAATAAAATAGTCAGAAGACTCATCTGCCAATCGGACCCGTGCTTTAATAATCCAACAAATTTTAGTAGGAATACCTTTGATCATCAGTAACCTCATCCGTTCCAAGCGAGCTTTGTAGACTTTCATCAGATATTTTTGAGGGAGAGAAGGAAATTGCTTGTGAATATTTGCGAGAGCTTCTTCCATCGTGAAATGAATTTACCTGCAAAAATTAAACACACAAAATTAAAACACACCAGATCACAATATATACACAAATTACATGGGTTTCCTCCCTGCGAGCGCTTAGTTTAACGTCGTCAGCTAGACGTGACTTCTCACATGTTAGGCTGGATCTGAAAGTGTGACACTTTCTTTTTGTCGTTCAAATGATTCTCCCCAGTAGTGCTTGACACGCTTGTTTTTAACCTTGAATATTTTCTTAGAGTCGGGATCATGTATCTCAACGGCTCTGTCTAGTAAAACTTGGTGATCACAAATAGACCTGACCATCGTGATTTTGGCTTCCATGGGAAGAATTTCACCCTTGATTGTTTAACAACAGTACCTTCTGCCCTGGTTCCAGTTGTATGAGCACTAACTTCTCATCATGTCTCTTCTTGGTCTTTTCTTTCTTTGTACAATTTGGCATTCTCAAAAGGCTGATTGTGAAATTCCTCCAATTCGTTGAGCTAATGGAACTTTTTCTCTTCTGTTGCTTGTAGTGCAAGAATTGGCTTTTTCAGTGCAAAAAACACTTTATCTTCAGGCTCCACAGGCAATTGACATGTTTTAAGTATGTCAATAGAACTTTGCATTACATTGGAGTTATGAATGGTACTGTGTATCACATCAAGTCTGAAACATTCCTCATCATCATCTGGGAAATTCATGGCCTTGAAAATATTGAATGTTACTTCTTGGTCCTGTACCCTCATGGTTAATTATCTTTTTTGTACATCAATAATGGTTCGACTTGTAGCCAAGAATGGTCTCCCGAGAATGATCGGCACGTCTTCGTCTTCCTCTATATCAAGGACAATAAAATATGCTGGGAAAATGAATTTGTCAACTTTGACTAGCACATCGTCAACTACGCCTCTTGGAAATACGAGCGTTCTATCAGCAAGTTGTAGAGAGACTGGAGTTGGCATTGTCTCTTCAATCTGCAGTTTCCTGAAAATAGAAAAAGGCATCAAGTTAACACTCACACCTAAATCACATAAAGCCCTACCAAAGTTATGTTCTCCTATGATGCAAGGAATGGTGAAACTGCCAAGATCTTTCAACTTTGGGGGAAGCTTCCTTTGAATGATAGCACTGCATTCTTCTGAAAATTCTACTATCTCGTAATCTCCCAATCTCCGCTTTCGTGAAAGAATGTCTTTCATGAATTTTACATAGCTGAGCATTTGTTCCAAGGCTTCTGCAAATGGAATGTTGATGTGCAGCTTTTTGAACACCTCCAGGAAACGAGCAAACTGCTTGTCCAGTTTGTTTTTCTGAAGACGCTGAGCAAAAGTGGAGGTGGAGTGATATGTTCTTTTTCATTTGCTTCTTTTTCCTCCATCTGTTGCTTTGTTTCTTTTGGAACTTCCTCAGCAGTTGTTTTGGCTCCAACATCTTTGTTAATTTCAGTACCGCTTTTTAACATGATGGCATGACACTGCTCATTCCCTATGTTCCTTGGATTTGGTTCTGTGTTGCTGGGAGATTACCTGGCAAGTCTGTAACTCTGAGCATTGGCCAGTTGTCCAATTTGATTCTCCAGTGCTTTGATAGAAGATGAATGACTTTGATTCATTGCCACTTGATTTTGAACCATAGATGCTAAAGCATCGTATTTTGCTTCTTACTTTTTTAACTGTGCCAGCACTTCTATTATTCCTGGTTCTTTGTCATACTCCTGGCCTTTGTTTTACTACTGGAATCCGGGTGGTGGGTTGTTCATTTGCCCTTAATTGTTGCTCCATGAAAAATTGGGATGATTCATCCACCCTGGGTTGTAGGTGTTGGAATATGAATTATTCCCTTGTCTGTTGAAATTGTTGACGTAGTTTGTCGTTTATTTATGTTGAATTGGTCTTGGTGCTCCTCCGTATGGTGAACTTGTGGTTCCAGTCCACCGATGTTCACAACTTACGTGCTAAGTGTTTCTAGACATTTGCATATCTGTTTCCAGCCTGGTATTCACTGTTGTGTTTGCTCCAACTTCATAAATTTCTCTGCAATTCTTTTGAATCATGCTCCTGTCTGTTGGCCACAATGAATTGTTGTTATCCATTTCCTCGATTAAGTCCCAGGCTTGATCTTCTCCTTTTGCCATTAAAGCTCCTCCAGCAGCAGCATCAATTGTGGTTCTCATCAGTCCAGAAAGTCCATTATAGAAAGTTTGGACTTGAAGCCATTTTTGAATCTCATGGTGAGGACATTTCCGGAGCAAATTTTTACCTTTCCCAAGCTTCGTAGAGAGTTTCCGAGTCTTGTTGCACAAAGGATGTGATGTCATTCCTCAGCTTTCCAGTTCTGGCTGATGGAAAGTACTTTGCAAGAAATTTGGTAGCTAAAGTGTTCCAAGTTGTGATGGATCCTACTGGTAGTGAATGTAGCCAAGCTTTAGCTTTGTCTTTCAAGGAGTATGGAAAAACTCGCAGTCTCATTGCTTCTTCTGATGCTCTGTTGTAGTGTGATGTACCGAGCAACTTCCACGAAGTTGCTGATGTGGGTATTAGGATCTTCAGTTGCTTTTCCCCCAAACTGTACTGACTGCTGAATCATCTGAATGCATGATTTGATGTCACTCGCATTTGCTGGTAAAAGAGGAAGTACAATACAGAAAATGAAGCCGTCGACCACCGGAATGGTTCTGTCTCGAATGGGTATTGGTGGTGCAACTTCCAAAGGTTCAGGTTCCACGTTGACTAAAGCTTCTTGGCCTTCACGCCTTTCCCTTCTCAACTGTCTAATGGTTCTTTCAATTTCTGGGTCGAGCGGTTAGAGTTCAAAGCTTCTGGTTCGTCTCATGTAATTTCTGAGAACCTGAAACACAAGAAAACAAAAATAATAAGTAAAAAGAAATTAGATACAAGTAAAGGTATCTGACCTCAAAATTAATAGTGAAAGATAAATAAGTCCCCGGCAACGGTGCCAAAAACTTGACGGTGCGTAATCACACGGGTATAACGTAAGCGCACGTATCGTTCAAGTAGTATAAAAAGTATCGATCCCACGAGGACTTAAAACCTTTTGTTATCAATTATGAAGTTAAATGTTTACAAGTATCTCATGGATTGATTGTTTGATTGGGTGGTGACTTTAAAATTAAAAAAGTAAATAAAATTGCTTGAAAGTAGATTGAAGAAAATTCAAATTTATAAAACTATCCAGGGTTGTGAATCCTTCCAATATATTTTTAAAAGATTAAGTGGTTATTTTACATTTGTGTAATATATTGGTTTATTAACCTGGAACACGAAATTATATAAAAGCCTATTCTGATGGTCAAATACAAATACCCAGTATAACCCAATTAATCATATTCCTATGTTAACCAATTTATCTAAATTTATTAAGATTAAGTTCAATTATGGCTTACTCCCGCCCAACAGGTATATTCCTATCATGTAAGGAAATCTATTAAAGGGTTATCTATCCTCAAGGAAGATCGTGAGCTAATAAGTTTAAGGTCTTAAACCTACAATCCCTTTTCCAAGTTCATTTTAAGTTTACCAGTTCAATTTTATTAATGGCCAGTTAATAAAAAGCATTAGGATTAAAGCTCAATAAATAAACCTTTATATTACCCAAACTGTAATTTAACCCCTTATAATCCGGTGATATTGGATTTCATCACAACCTCAGATAACTGGCTTAGTTACGACAAATATTTACGGGTAGTAAAAACTTAAATAAAATAAAAGACATAAAGTAAAATGCTGAAAAATAAATTACTGAAAATCAAATGCTGAAAAGTAAATGCTGAAAGTAAATTACTGAAAAGTAAATGCTGAAAGTAAATTGCTGAAAAGTAAATGATGAAAGTAAATTACTGAAAAGTAAATAAAGTAAAAGTACAATTAAAGAAAATGCTGAGGTAAGAATATCCACTTTTATTACTTCTATTTTAGATATCTCCCTTAAGATAATATATTAACTTTGCATAATAATTACCAACCAGCCATATAGGTGGTATCCAGATTAAGTCAAATTAATAATTAATTACCAACCGACCAATCAGGCGGTATTTAGTTTAGTCAGGTTAAAAACCAATTTAAATAATTACTAACCGACCAATATGTCGGTATCCTCGTTAAGTCAGGTTTAACTAGTTATATATTATAATTAAGGGAGATTAATCTAATTATTAGTAATAAAAGTTTTACATTTTACCCCAGCAAAGGGGAGTTACCTCTTCATTATTGAAAAGTAAAAACTGAAAATTAAAGAAAGAAAAGTACTGTGCGTAAAAGTAAATTGCGGAAAGTAAAAACTGAAAAGTAAAGAAAAGAAAGTACGAAAGCGGAAATCAATTACTGAAAGGTGTAAATAAACAAACAAGATACAATTTTCTTAGTATTCTTAAGGAATTCCTTAGAAGAAAGTATGAATTTACAAATGAAATGGCTTGGTATTTATAGGCAAAATTTTGCCTCCATCAAATCATCCACCAAATCCATTATTAATTGCTCCACTAATTGCTCCACCAAATCCATTATTAATTGCTCCACTAATTGCTTATCATGTTTGGTGGTGATTTGATAATTTTTATTATTTATTTATTAATTTATTTTTTGCTTTGAAAATGATTGAAAATGACTTTAATAATTACACACAACATACTTCTAGATGGTTCATCAATTTCGGCATGAATATTTTAGAATTAGAAATTAGTTTGTCTTTCAAAGTTGTAGATCTTTGAATCTTCTTTAATCTGGAACTTGAATCAGCTCAATCCGATATCAGAGTAAAACGTTATGTCGAAAATACGACAGATGCGCAAAATTGGAATTTCCAAAACTGCACTTCGTTAAAACGCCATTTCAAGTTTTCAATCTCCAAAATTAATATGTCAAGTCCAATTTTTGCCTTTATTTGACCCACATTTCGTCCTAAATGATTTCATCATGTCCCAATATTATTTTATCTGCAAAATAAACTAAAACACATCAAAACGTTCATCAAGCCCGAGAAACTAAACAAAATATTAAGTAAAAATGGCTGTAAATATTGATATATTTTCCGCTCATCAATAGACGACGGGTGCATGTGATTGAAAGAGACTTAGCTGAACCTGATAGGATTGTTGGCGAAATCCTACAACCTGGAGGCTACCTAAAATTGATTGAGTTGGGTCTTGATGGTAAGCAAAATTTAATTAATTAATACACAAAATATTATAGGTTAGCATGTATGCAAAGCAGCATATGCATTTTTATTTCATGTTATGTATTTGTGGCTCGAAGAAGTTTTCATAATGGCCGTTTCATTCAAAGTTGCGCAAAAAGGCAAAAACGCTATCCAAGTAATATTATTTTCCTTCAAACGTCCTTCTTTTTGAAATTGATTCTGTCTTTACTAGTCTAAGAATTATTTTAGTCAAAGTAATTCAATTGCATCATTTTACTTGATTTTGATAGTGTGAGGTTGGAGCAATGAACTGTAACATCTCTGATGGAAGAAAATGGGACTATTAAAGGGGTGGAATACAAGACCAAGATTGGTGAAAAGCTAACTGCGTTTGCACCCCTCACAATAGTATGTGATGGTTGTTTTTCAAATTTATGGTGCTCTCTTTGCAACCCTAAGATGAAGATGGTCGTCATTCTTGCATATTAATTAAAATCAAGAAACAAAGTTTTAGTTCCTACTTATTACTCAGGGCATGACTCTTTGAATGTTAAATAAACATTAAGTTAGCATCTGTAACTTATAAATACTTTAGCACTAGAGGTTAATACAAGGCGCTCTCCATTTCTGCAGGTTGAAATCCCTTCTTGTTTTGTTGGTTTGGTTCTGGAGAACTGTCAACTTCCATACAAAAATCATGGCATGTTATATTGGTCGATCCTGCACCAATCTTGTTTTTTCCTATCAGCAGCACTGAGATTCGCTGTTTGGTGGATGTTTCAGGATAAAAGTTTTCATCCATTTCTAATGGTGAAATGACTCATTACTTGAAAATTGTGGTGGCTCATCAGGTATATAAATCACTGCTTCCTATAATCTCCATATATTCTGTTTGATATTATCCCTAATATATGTTGTCCCTCGAAGTGTTCTTTTGAAATCAAGTGAAATGAGAATGTTGTATTTGGTGATCGATGAGCCTGATGTTTATGCTTTTGAAACAAAAGATTTATCTCCTTTAAAGAACATTTCCATGTTTGCTTGTTTTCAGATCCCGCCTGCACTCCACTCTACTTTCATATCTGCAGTCGAGAAAGGAAAAGTAAGAACAATGACTAACAGAATCATGTCTGCTGCCCCTCATCCAACTCCAGGTGCATTCAGATCTCCTTGAATGCTCATTTCTTTGAATCTCCAGGTAAAAATTGTCACAAATGTTTTGTTTTCGAAGTTTTGATGCAAAACCAGGGTTCAAAATTGTAACTTGATGACGTGAGGAAACCTTTACTCGAAAATCTCATCTGGGTATCTTTATTTTTGGTCTCTTATTTTAGTTTAAGTCTTTGTTCTTTCTCACATGATTGGTAATATTTCTGATGCTATTGTGGGAAATCTGAAATGCAGCTTGTTTTGTTTGTGTTTTGGTTTGAAAATCTTAAATGTTCTTCAAAATTTTATCCTATTTGGTGCAAAGTCAAATTAATTGTTTATGAATCATCAGATCAGGATATGAAGTTTGATATTGGCCATATGCGTGGAGAGCAACATGAGTCACATGTACTTCTTTTTTAATTAAATATATTTGTGATGCTTATAATATTATTATTGCGGAATTTATATTTATATTATACAGATCAAAAGGCTTTGAATGGAGCAATTGCAAGATCAACTCCAATGACAACTTTACAGAGAAAAGCGCGAGGTGATACCAAATTTTAAGATTGTAAAGTAAAATAGTTTGATTGTAAATTTATTTTTTTTAAACATAACCCCAGGATGGTGAAATAAGAAGAAAAGACTGAAATCACATCGAATCGGTTTCAGATGATATGTTTCGATACAGTTCTATGACTTTTGTTCCATATATATTTCATATATCAGGTAATTTGAAAAACACTATTTCAAATATAAACTCAAGTTTAGTTTAATTTTATTTCTTGAATTTTCTCGATTCTTTAGTATTAATTTTTTTTTTTTACATGTTATTAGTTTTTGTTTATCTATTAATATATACTGATATTATTATTTCATACAAATGCAGGTAACTATTTTATTGGTTGAAAAAATAGTGGACAAATGAGAAGCTAGTTCATTCGATGAATGGTTTCGTTTCACCATATGTTCAAAGTCTTTTTTGTAGTTTGAATATATAATGTAAATTTAGATGTGAGACGAAAACAATAGTTTTTTATTTTTAATTATAATTAGTTGGTCATTTGTTTGTTTTAATGTAAGAACATAATATAATTTTTTTGCTTGTAAATACAAATATTCTATTTATATATACTAATGTATTAAAATTTATATTTTGTATCATTTTACAATACAAAATATCGTATGATGTAAACAGATTTTGAAATATAATTACTCAAGGTACGTTTTTAGTATTTATCTAATTTCGTCACTAAAAATAGTTACTTTTGGAGGCAAAATGAATTTCGCAACTGAAAGTGATTTTTAGTGACGAAAATTTCGCCACTAAAAGTCTAAAATTTGTGCCACTAAAAGTAGACTTTTCGCCACTAAAAATCTAAAATTTTCGCCACTAATGTCTACTTTCAGTGGCGAAATTCATTTCGCCACTAAATGTGGACTTTTAGTGGCGAATTAAATTTTCGCCACTAAAACCTTTTTGTGTCGCACTTTTAGTGGTGAGTCAGTGGCGAAATATAATTTTGCCACTAATTGTTTTAGTGGCGAAAATTTTCGTCACTAAAAGTTAATTTTGTTGTAGTGAAGAAAGTTGTTCTTCTTTGAAAGCCGTGTCCAACGGATCAAGAATCCGCTCAATCGGAATTCATTTGCTATTTTTATAGCCAAAATAATGAAATTTCCTCCGTAAATCAAAATCGCGTAACCAGTTCTTTCAAGTTTTGCGATTTCTAATGCAATAAGATTCCACTATAAGTCATTCCAACATATTTTTCAATGCTTAAATACTTATTTTCCGACATCTTCTCGTTTTGAGACCTAAACTTTAATCCAAGAACCTTCCAAAACTGTTCCGAAAATTCGAGATATTACGACTATTATTCCCACGAGTTAACCCAAATTTCCTCCGTCGAGTTCCTAACAATTTACCACGATTAATATTTTGTTGGTCATACAATAAAATATACATTCAAACACATAGAATAATAAATAATTCAATAACAAACCCAAAAGAATAAAAAAATATAAATAAATCAAACACAATATTTAAGATCCATTACAATCCTAAATTAATGATTTAGCTGCTCATAATATTCAATAGATTCAAGCTAATCATTAATATAAAACAAGAACTCATAATGATAAAGTTAGAGAGAAAAAAGAAGAAAGAACTCTCGTTTGCAGTCTTTAATCTCCAGCACCAGTTGAAGCACTCGTTCTTGTCTTGCTATAGGTATTCTTCTATGCTCAGTGGCTCCAAAATTATGTTATGAGGTTTCTTTTTAGGTTTTGGGACAAGTTTGTAGTTATATAGGAAGTCGGAGGGTATTTCCTTATTAAAAATCAAATTCTTGACGAACTGGGAAAATTTATATGTGTGATGCGCGTCGCACCGCGCATGACATTTATCGGCGCATCTTTTTTTTGTTCATTCTTGTGTCGAAACACGTGTGCTGACATTGAAATATGACCCAATTCTTAAATTTTTTCCTGCAAAATATACCTAAGATACATCAAAACGCTTATACAACTCAAAATAACATACAAAAAGATAAATGAGCGAAAAATATATGTAATTGACCGCTCATCAATGTTGAAAGTTAAAAGCCGAATCAATTCACATGTGACCTTTACGTGCGCAGTTTGGGTCACGCTTATGTGAATCAAGTCAACGTTGAACAAATCATCATCAAATTGATGATGGTAATGAATCTACCACACTACAGCCGCACATTAAGCATACAAATTCACAATAAGACACGCAGTGAAGATAACATGTGATTAGTGTGATTGCTTTAGCCAAAGCTTTATAAAAGAAAAGAGAAAATAGTATGAAATTAGAATATCTTCTAAAACTCCATGCTTTATTATTTTTTTATTATTTCTGAATGAATAAATTTACAATAATTGCTCTCCATTTATATGGAGATTTTAGGGTAAAATCATTATCTTTAAGTAATATGAGATAAATTACTAGGATAATTATCTTCAATCAATATGAAAAAAAATACAAGTATAAAGATTAAAATGAGAGATCACATAATTTACAACAAAAACATCATACTAAAAATTATATATATATATTTTTTTATCTTTGATTATATTAGAGTCAAATTTTTTTGTCTTTTAACCGACAATTACATTTTATAAAATTAAAACTTTCAGAGAATGATTAAAATATAAAGTGAATTTCTAATGATCATTCATTTTATTAAGTTAATGAGAAAGCTAACGATGTTGTTTACCTTTTAGTGCCTTGATATATGTAAATCACACATCATAAGCATAAAAATTATTTTTTTTCTAATTTTTATTTTTTTATGTTTATGATATGTCTTTAAATTTTAAGTGTACATCTATCAATATTCTATTTTTTGTTTAGAGAAACTCCCAAACAATATTGCTTCACATTAGGGTGGGGGCTAATTTTGTTGTGATTCACCGATCATTTTAGTGGAGATTTGACGAAAAACCGAATCTGTTTTCTATTACTACAAGAATAGATACAAAGTTTACACATGAAACTTTAAACAAAAAATATCTCACTCTCTCTATGTTTTCAACTTCTTTGGGATGCCTTGAGCTTACAACCAAGCTCTGAATTTATAGCCAAAGTTTGGCTCTACAGTGCCCACCAATCACTCCCTAAATTTGTGGAAATGTAACATCTCCACCTAATGTATTTTAGTGTTTTGCATAAGTTTTTCCACAACTTTGATCTTTCACCAAAAGTTGAATGGCATCTTCCTCATTAGTCTTCAAATGGTGGTTAGCATGTCATATGCATATCCCATGCATGAAAGTGGCAGCTGGATCTTACAATTCTCCCCCTCCAGCTGCGTCTGAAGTAATTATCATTTGACAGCTATCCCGGCTATGTCTCTGCACAACTCTAGCTTGTCCCGAGTAACCACCTTTGTTAACATGTCGGCTGGATTCTCATTTGTATGGATCTTCACTAGTCTCAACAGTTATTGATCCATCACCTCGCGTATCCAATGATAGCGAATATCAATGTGCTTTGTCCGGGAATGATACATTGAATTTTTTCTCAAGTCCAGAGTACTCTGACTGTCACAATGTATCTTATATTCTGGCTGCTTGATCCCTAACTCTTGGAGAAAACGCTTTAACCACAACATTTATTTTCCTACCTCAGCTATAGCAATGTACTCAACTTCTGTTGTAGATAATGCAATACACCTCTGCAATATTGACTGCCATGACACAGCTCCCGCTGTAAAAGTGTAGATGAATCCTGATGTAGATTTTCTACCATCAAGATCTTCTGCCATATCTGAATCTGTATAGCCTTCCAAGATCGGACCAGCTCCCCCGTAACACAGACGAAACTTCGTTGTACCCTTGAGGTACCTGAAAATCCATTTGACTGCCTCCAAGTGTTGCTTTCCAGGGTTAGAGAGAAAACGGCTCACTACACCCACTGCGTGTGCAATATCTGGCCTGGTACATACCATTGCATACATTAGGCTCCCAATAGCTGAAGAATATGGTATTGCTGACATTTCCTCTATATCTTTCTCGGATGAGGGGCACAAACTCTTACTCAATTTGAAATGGTGCGCTAGCGGAACGCTGACTGGTTTGGGTTTCTGTATATCAAACCTTCTGATTACCCGTTCAATATACCTTTCCTGTGAAAGCCATAATTTCTTGTTCTGTCTATCACGAACAATCTCCATTCCCAAAATCTGTTGAGCTGGTCCTAAGTCTTTCATGTCGAAAGCCTTGGAGAGTTCCTTCTTCAGCTGGCTGATCTTCGCTGCTTCTTGTCCAACAATCAACATGTCATCTACATACAGTAGAAGAGCAACAAAGTTTCCATCTGGAAACCTCTGAATGTATACACACTGATCTGCTGCAGTTCTTTTGTAGCCTTGCCCCACCATGAATGAGTCGAACTTCTTGTACCATTGCCTCGGTGCTTGCTTGAGCCCGTATAAGCTCTTTTTCAGCTTGCAAACAAGGTTTTCTTTTCCTGAAACCTTGAATCCTTCTGGCTTCTCCATGTAGATTTCTTCATTCAGATCACCATGAAGAAATGCTATTTTGATATCCATCTGTTCAAGCTCCAAGTTCAATCTGGCGACCAATCCTAGGATGACTCGGATTGAAGCCATTTTTACCACTGGTGAAAAGATCTCATAAAATTCAATTCCCTTTTTCTGGAGGAATCCTTTGACTACTAGCCGAGCTTTGTGTTTCACCACTTTTCCACTGCCATCTTTCTTGAGCTTGAATACCCATGTGTTCTTCAGTGCCTTCATTCCATGTGGGAGCTTTACTATCTCATAAGTGTTATTTTTCTGCAGAGATTACATCTCATCCTGCATTGCGTGCAGCCATTTGTCTTTGTCTTTATAAGATACCGCTTCATTAAAGGTTTCTGGCTCCCCCTCGTCAATAAGCAGAATATATTCTGATCCTGAGTATTTGTCTGATGGAATCCGGCCTCGCTCATATCTTCGTACTGGAGGTTCCGGCTGTCTGTTGTCATCCAGATCTGTGGATGATCCTTAAGCCTCTGATGGAGCAGGCTGCAGCTCCCCCTGCTCAACACCTCCTTCCTCCCATGGTCCTGCTTCTGGCATATCTTGCACCCCATCATCATCTGTGGCCACTGGTGTTGGTGCTGGGGTTGTGTCTGGATTTGCATCGGCATTATCGGCACTGGTTTTAGAAGGCATCTTGGGCTTTTCAATGTCTTCTATTGTCTGGTCTTCAAGAAACACTACATCCCTGCTTCTGATGGCCTTCATTTCCTTTGAGTCTCATAGCCTGTATCCAAATTCCTCGTCTCCATAGCCTATGAAGATGCATGGGGTAGTCCTTGCATCGAGCTTCTGCCTGAGCTCCTTAGATACATGTGCAAATGCTAAACATCCGAATATTATGAGGTGAGAATATGAGGGATTCTTATCAGACCACACTTTCTCGGAATCTCGAAGTTCAACGATACAGATGGTGATCTGTTGATTAGGTAGCAGATGACACGAACAGCTTCTCCCAAGAATGGCTTTGGCAGCTTAGCCATACTGATCATGCTTCTGACTTTCTCCATAATGGTGCGGTTCATCCTTACAGCGACACCATTATGTTGTGGGGTGCGTGGAATAGTCCTCTCGTGTCGAATGTCTGGCTTCCGTAGTAGGCATCGAACTCCCTGGAAGTGTATTCGCCTCCATTGTCTGTGCGAAGGCACTTCAGTTTCTTCCCTGTTTCACGATCGACCATGGCATGTAACAGTTTGAAATAGTCCAGGGCCTGATCCTTTGATTTCAGAAAATATACCCATACTTTCCGAGAAGCATCGTCAATGAAAGTCAAAAAATATTTATTACCGCCCAATGAGTTTACCTCCAAGGGACCACATACATCAGAGTACACCAGACTAAGTAACTCTGATTTCTTTGTAGAAGAGAAATTGAAAGAGACTCTGTGTTGCTTACCGAATAGACAGTGGTTGTAAGGACCCAGAGCAGTATTTTTGGAGACAGTGATTAGATCATTCTTTGTCAAGGTAGACAACACTCTTTCACTCATGTGACCGAGTCTCTGGTGCCACAGATTCTGAGAAGCCTATGGTTCAGCTACATTTAGGCTTTCTGCACATATCTTCACATGAGTCTTGTATAAGGTTCACAGATGTGTCATCGGGCGATGACCATGGCACCTTTTATCATCCTCCAAGTGCCGTTGCTGAAGTGGCTAGCATAGCCCTGTTTGTCAAGGGCTACCTGATGAGTGGTAAATCTATCACTATTTCCCACTCATTTAACCTAATATTTTGTATAGTTTCTTGAGTTTTGTGAACGTTTTGATGTTTTTTGTGTTATTTTGCAGATAAATAAAGTTGGGAAAGCATTGGAAGCAATTTGGGGCAAAAATAGAGCAAAAATGACAAAAGTGCAATTCAGTAATTTGGTCGCGTCGCGACGCCAGGACACTACGCGTCGCGACGTCTAACGTGCGCCGAGGGACACATGTCAGAATCTGAGAAATTGGACTTGCTAACATGCGCCGACCTTGCTAACGTGCGTCGTGCCACGTGTCATCATCACAGAAGATCAGCTAAAATGCGCCGACTGCCACGTGTCGAAATCTCATTGGACCAAAGCAAGCGCGTGCCACGTGTCGAGTTGTCATTGGACCGAATCACCGGTGAATCACATGCTGCCACGTGTTAATCTCTTATTGGACCAATCCTAAACGCGTGCCACGTGTCAGATGATCATTGGACCGAAAGCTCAGCCAATCACCGTGTGCCATGTGTCGTCTTCTCATTGCACCACCTTTACCGCGTGACACGTGTCATCACCAAATTCTGTCGACAATGCGCGTGGTCAAAAGCCGCGTTGACTGAAAATGCGTGCTGGCGTCGCGACGCCAGAAGCCGAAAGTGCCTATAAATTCAGCTCCTCTTCACTTCATTTGGTGTGCTTTCCTTGGGATTTTTTCCCTGATTTCATAGGAAACATCTAGTTTTGTAATAATAAAACTATGTATTTTTATTTTTAGTTTTTATTACTGCTTTTTATTTATTTACTTTATGTTTTGTAGTTAATTTACCGATGGGGTAAAAGGTGAAACCTTTAATATAATTATTTAGGTAAATCTCACTTAATTATAATATTTAAATTATAATTTAACCGGATTAATTAATGTCAGACTTTATTACCGCCTATATGGCTGGTTTAAAAATAAATTACCTTACCGCCTATATGGCTGGTCTTTATGTGACAGATAATTACCGCCTATATGGCTGGTGTAATTCGACTAAATGGATTACCGCCTATATGGATGGTTTTAAATATTTAATATTATTAATTCCTGAGAAAGCAGAATATAAAATAATTTATGTATTATAATAAGTGAGATTCCTAGATAAGAAATATTAATTGTGGACCCTCTAACCCCAGCATTTTATTTTATTCTAGGGAAATGATGAAACACAATATCCACACTTAATAATTGATTTTCTTTTTATGGGTAATTCTTTAGTTTGTTTATTGAGTCTTAAGCTTAATGCTTCTTGTTGTTTGATCACCAATAAGATTGATATGGTAAACTTAAAATGAACTAGACATAGGGATTTTAGGTTTCAGCCTTAGATTCAATAGCTCACGATCTTCCTTGAGGATATATAACCCTTTAATAGATTTCCTTACAGGATAGGAATATACCTGTCGGGCGTGGGTAGCCATAATTGGAACTTAATCTTAATGAATCCAGGTAATTTGGTTGACATAGGAATATGGTTCAATTGGGTTATACTGGGTATTTGCATCTGACCATCGGAAGAGGCTTTCGCATATCATCGTGTTCCAGGTTAGCAAATTAATTTATTACACATAAATAAGAGAATCAATTCATCTTTATAATAATATTGTGTGGAGTCACGAACCTAGATCCTTGAGTCTTTTATTTTATTTTCCTTAGTATTTTCTTTTGAGTCTGTTTTTATTTTATTTTTGCAAAACCACATTCAACCAACCAAAAGCAATCAATTCCATTCTCCCTATAATTAGATACCTGTAAATAAATAGTATCAATAATTAATAACAACAGTAGGAATTAAGTCCTCGTGAGATCGATATTTTTATACTACTTGAACGATACGTGCGCTTGCGTTATACGTGTGTATTTACGCCGGTCACTACCCCCGAGAGTAAGTTGAGCCGAAGTTCTGGAACATGTCTGACCTCCTTCAGGGTTATTGTATACCCTGCATTTGTCCGCAACTGTATTTCACCAATTCCCACTATCTGAGAAGAACTGGTATTCCCCATCTTCACTGCTCCGAAGTCTCCTGCTTTGTATGTTGTGAAGAAATCATTGTGAGGAGTGACGTGGTAGGATGCTGCAGTATCTACCACCCACTCGACATCCTGAGTTGCGGTGTGAAGGCATGCTTCTTCCTGGCCGGAGCATATAGCTACATCTACCGCGGTAACTACTAGTGTCTCCGTGTCATTCTTCTTCGGCTGGTTATTACCTTGTCTCTGCTCCCGTTGCAGTTTCCGGTAATTTTTCTTCAAGTGGCCTTCTATGCCATAGTGGAAGCACTTGTATGTCTTTTTCCCGTCCTTGGATCTGCCCCTGCTTTTGCTTCTGCCTCTCCTCCCACCTTGATGTTTCTCATGTTGTCTTCCTCGTTGCTCCAAGATAAGGGCTTCTGTTTGATCTGAGCCCATGTTTTTTCTTCTGGCTTTTTCATTTGACAGGGCATCTTTTACCATAGGCATGGTAAGTTTGCCTCCTGGAGCTGAGTTGCTGAGAGTAACCACCAGAGTCTCCCAGCTATCAGGAAGAGAATTGAGTAGTAAGAGGGCTTGAACTTCGTCTGCCAGTTGCATTTCTACTGCAGACAACTGGTTCACCAGGCTTTGGAACTCGTTGGTGTGTTTTGCAACGGAAGTTCCACTCCGTAGCTTCAGGTTCACCAAACGCCTCATGATTAAGGCTTTATTCCAAGCTTTTTTAGCCTAGAATATGTCTTCCAATTTCCTCCACATTTCATAAGCATCTGTGTCCTGTGCTACATGGTGGAAGACATTATGGCCGATCCACTACCTAATCTGACCCAAAATACTGTTGTTGATTTTATTCCAGTCATACTCCTTAACAGACCTGGTTTCTCTCCCTTCAACTCGATGACATCAAACAGATCTTTACAATGCAAAAAATCTATCATCCGAGGTCTCCAGAGGGAGTAATTAGTTGCAACCAGCTTAATCATTGCACCAGAATGGGAATCTTCCATTTCCATTTTAAGTTTTTTAAGTTTAAAATGAAAATAGATTAAAATCGGGGCTGAATTTCATAAATCGGAGGTCACCGTTGCGTCCGGAACGGTAAAAAAAATGGTGGAATAGAC
>SKCR01021597.1:0-17637 GCA_019454045.1 Zanthoxylum bungeanum | reverse complement strand
CGCCGATTTCTGTGTCCTACACTTAGAAATTAAGAAATTAGGAAGAAAGTGGGTTTAGTAAATGGATATGTTAATATTGTTGTCATACACTACAAGAATTATGGCTTTTAGCGTCCAACTATTCAGCGTCGAATGTGTTTTCGACGCTAAAAGTGATATTTAGCGTCGAAAATGATTTTCGACGCTATATGTCAAATATTAGCGACGGAATAAATTTTTGACGCAGAATATTAATGTTTTAGCGTCGAAAACTATTTTCGACGCTAAATACAGAACTTTAGCGTCGAATAGTATTCGACGCTGAATAATTATATTATTGCAATAATTTTTGGCGCCAAATATTACACTTTTAGCGTCGCAAAAACGTGTCGACGCCAAAAATATACTTAGCGTCGAACAAATATAGTCGCTAAAGGTTTATAAAGTTTCCACCGACAAACCCCTGACTCTTTCGCGTCTAAATTAAATTCGACGCTAAAAGTATAATTTTAGCGTCGAAAAAACCTTTTCGACGCTAAAAACGTACACAATTAGCGTCGATTATGTATAGTCGACGCCAAAATAATACTTTTAGCGTCGAAAATATTTTCGACGCTGAATAGTTATGAAATTTCCACCGACAGATCCTTGATTCTTTCGCGTCTAAATTAAATTCGACGCTAAATATCAACAATTAGCGTCGACATAACGTATTCGACGCTAAAAACTGTAACATTTAGCGTCGAATTTCCGTATTCGACGCTAAAGATAGATTAAAATGCAGAAGGTCACCAACCCTTCTCCCCCTCTGTTTTTTCTCTCATTCTCTTCATTTTCATCCTCTGAAATCTCAGAATTTCTCCTCTACATCCTCACATCTCTCCTAAAAATTTTCAATAAAATTGTAATCAATTTCCGATAAGGTAATTCTTGTTTCATATTTCTTTATTATTTTCAATTTTTATGATTATATATGTTGTTTATATGCTGTTTGTTAGTGATTTATGATTCATATATGTAGAGTAAGTATATTAATTAATAAAATATAAATTTTTTGTAAACTATTTAATTTATCAACCAAATATATATATATATATGCTTAAATTAAGTATTACTGAATTAGTAATGTTGATTACTGTAAAATGATATCTAATGATTATATTATTATATTTAGGTATTCTGCTGAAATGGATAGAAATTGGATGAGCTCTCTGGATAGATTGAGTGTTGAATATCGTAATGGAGTGTCTGAGTTTATGGAAGTCGCAAAGCAACACATTGATGCAGAAGGTCGTGTTCGTTGTCCATGTGCAAATTGTTTGAATAGGAAAAGGAAGCGGTTAGATGAAGTTCATAATCATTTATACATGCCAGGAAGGAATATCACCAACTTACCGTACGTGGATTTATCACGGTGAGCAGTAATTCTCAGTCACGGTTTTATGATGTCGGTGAAGGGAGCAGTAGTTACAATCAACTGCAAACGATGAGATCGCCGATATTTTGCATGACTTACAAGGTCCACAACTTGGTCATAGTGTTAGTGGCGACATGCCAGTGTTAAGTGGAAATGATCAAAATTTATTTAGTGAACTACTTGATGAGGCAAAAAAAATTCCATTCGAAGGTGCTGGAATGTCGATCTTGAATTTCGTTGTGAAATTATTACACATTAAAGTGATCAACAGAATGACCAACAAAAGTATCGATATGATGTTAGAGTTACTGGCCCAAATGTTACCGGTTGGAAGCGAATTGCCTAAGTCGTACTACGAGGCAAAGAAAATGTTGCGTGATCTGGGAATGGGGTATGAATCCATTCATGCTTGTAAGTTTGATTGTGTATTATTTCGTGCCGAGTATGAATCACTTGAACATTGTCCGATATGTGGTGAAAGTCGGTACAAAGTCCGTGGTATGGGGAAGAAGAAAGTGCCTCAAAAGATATTGCGATATTTCCCTTTAACGCCCAGGCTGCAGAGATTGTTCATGTCACGACACACAGCGACTGATATGATGTGGCATCATGAAAAGATGATCGGTGCGGAGGGCATACTTAGACATCCTGCGGACGGAACCGAATGGAAGGAATTTGATGACATGTACCCTCGTTTCGCAGAGGACCCCCGTAATGTCAGGTTAGGTATTGCCTCTGATGGTTTTAACCCATTTGGGAATATGTACAACTCTTATAGTATCTGGCCCGTTATTGTCATTCCATATAACTTACCTCCATGGAAATGTATGAAGGATCCGTTCATGTTTATGTCATTGCTTATCCCTGGTCCACGTTCACCTGGTAAAGATATAAATATTTACTTGAGACCATTGATCGATGAGTTACAAACATTATGGAATGTGGGTGTGCATACCTATGATGCAGCTTCAGAGCAGTATTTTCAGATGCATGCGCATTATTATGGACCATTAATGATTTTCCAGCCTATGGTTCATTATCTGGATGGAGCACTAAGGGATACATGGCATGTCCAGTTTGTGCGGATCATACACCTTCGCAACGATTACGGAATAAAATCGGATACACGGGCCACATGAGATTTCTTGAGTCGAGTCATCCTTGGCGGAGGAGTAAATTATTTAACGGGCAACATGAACCTCAGAGTAAGCCCAATTGATTGTCTGCATTTGACATACTTTGCCAACATCAACATCTGAAAGACAGCACACCAGGTAAACATCCTAATAATAGAGATAAAATCGAAAACGGTTACCTGAAGAGTGAATTGGACAGGAAAAAGTATTTTCTTTGAGTTAGAATATTGGGGGACTCTGAGTTTGCGACATAATTTGGATGTAATGCATATAGAGAAAAATATTTGTGAGAGTTTAGTGGGTACACTATTCAATATTCCGGGTAAGACAAAAGACACTGTAAATGCTAGATTGGACCTACAAGATCTTAGAATTCGCAGTGAATTGCATTTACAAGACTCCTCTCGAGGTTTTATTAAGCCTCCTGCTAGTTATGTGCTCAATCAATCGGAGATAAAATCATTCTGTGATTGGCTGAAAATGGTTAAATTCCCTGATAATTATGCATCCAATATTGGGCGTTGGGTCAGAGAGATGATACATAACGGGATTAAAGAGTCACGATTGTCATGTGCTGCTCGAGATTCTCCTTCCTGTTGGCATTCGACCTTATCTCCCCCCGAATGTATGTGACACCGTACTTGATCTATGTGGCTTCTTTAAACAATTGTGTCAGAGGACATTAATAAGCACATCTGTTATTGACGACCTTGAGCAAGGAATCGTGATAATCCTATGCAAGCTGGAGCGAATTTTGCCACCCGCTTTCTTTGATGTCATGGTACATCTGGCTGTGCATTTACCGGATGAAGCTAGAAAGGGAGGTCCTGTCCATTACAGATGGATGTATCCCATTGAGAGGTATAATATATATATATATATATATACAGTTTTATATAAGAAAATTTGTAACCGTTTTTTTGTGCATAGAATTTAGTGTTAATGCAAACTTGTTGTCATATCTGCAGAGCTTTGGGAGATTACAAACAATATGTCAAAAACAAGGCACGACCTGAAGGTTCAATAGCTGAAGCTGTTATAATAAATGAAGCAATAACATTTTGTTCGATGTACATGCAGAATATTGAAACTCATTTCAATCGTCGGCCACGAAATTATGATGGAGATGCAAGTAATAGCCAAGAGATCACAGTGTTCCGTCAAAATTACAGACCATTTGGGGCAGTAGGTGTCAAATTACTAACCCGTCAGGAAGTTCAACGTGCGCATTGGTTTATATTGAGTAATTGTGATGAAGTGCAACCATATTTAATGTAAGTTTTTCTGGTGCATCATTACTGAATTTTTTCCATACATTAACCGTGATAATTTATTGTAGGCAACATCTAACAATGCTACAAATTGCTGGTGACCAAATGTTGATGAAACCCACAAAAAAGAATTTCCTAAATGGTTTGAGACAACTGTAAGTTATAATATTTTATATTTATTTTGATCCTAACATTAGACATTTCAGTTTGTTATATTAACACATATATTTCATTGTCAGATTATTAATCAAGTGGAAAATGGTCAATTGGACTCGCAATCCTCGTTGGTTTCTTTGGCTTATGGGCCTCAAATGCAGGCGTATGAGTACAGTGGATGTATTGTCAACGGAGTTAGATTTCATACCGAACAGCGAGATGTTAATCATGTGACTCAAAATTCTGGAATTGTAGTCCAAGGAGAACACGGCTCAGATGTAATTGACTTCTACGGCGTATTGCAATCGGTCATTGAGTTCATATATCGACCCAGACGACATACTGTGCTATTCCAATGTAAGTGGTTTGACACTAATGCCAGAAAGAGGAGAATTCAAGTTAATCATCTCACGTCAATTAATGTTCAACGTTGTTGGTACAAGAATGATCCATACATTTTTTGTACCCAAGCACGTTCAGTGATATATATACCTGATCCTAAGTTAGGAACTGGATGGATGGTGGTAGAAAAGTTACAACATAGGGCCATTTGGGACACGCAGGAGAAAGATAGAGTTGACATATCAGATGAAACACAAGAAGTCTCAGGCAATTTTGAAGTTCCTGAACAGATATTTGTTGGACCAACTGTCAACGTTCCTGAAAATATCACATTAACTCGAGCTAGTACAGACGTTGAGCTAATTCCTCATTCTGAAGTGAGCGTTGAAGTAGCAAGTGAAGAACAATTTGACACTGAAGATGACTTCGATTCCAGTCACGAATCCTCAAATACCGACGATAATAGTGATTAATTATGAAGTTACAGTATTTTGTAATGGATGAATAATTTATGGATTAATGTATGGTTGTTGATTTTAATTACGCTTTAGATATGATTGAAAATTAACGTAATGATTAATATATAAACTATGATATATTTGTTTTCAATTATTATTTTTAATGATACACATTTAGCGTCGAAATTGTTTACATTTGGCGTCGAAATTATTATTATTTTTAATGATACACATTTAGCGTCGAAATTGTTTACATTTGGCGTCGCAATTCTTCGACGCTATATGTCTTAAATTTCCCGGAAAAAAACCCAAAATTTTTAATAAACCGCCAATTTTTTAGCGTCAAATTGTGGACGCTAAAATGAATTTATTTCGACGCTAAAGGTGATGGTTGTTGATGATTTCAGTTGAATTTCATTTTGAATATGCTAGTTGGGCTCACTTTGAATATGCTAGTTGGACAAAAGAAGGTCCAAGTATAACCATGATTATGAGTCTATGACAGTAACATTAACTGAGAAAACCTTATCTCAGTAACTACAGAAACAATTTTGAGTTTTCAAATCTTTGTCATGACGAATATTATTGGCGACAATGAAGGAAACTACAAGATAAGGCAGCTAATGCAATATTGTCCTAAAATCTAGCTATATTAAACTTCGGTGGACAAAAAAGACGGTAAATTTAATTATAGTTAATGACAATGATTGTTGTTGATGATTGTGATGATTTCTTGATGATTGTTGATGATTTTGTTGATGATTATTGTTGATTGTTGATGATGATTTTGTCGAAATTAGAGGGACGAATATGATAATGAATGAAGGATGATGATCGACGAATTAAAGGGACGGGGACGGTAGAATTCTGGGCAGAACAGCAGCCTGTTCTGCCTAGAATTCTGGGCAGAACAGGCAGCCCCCGATGGTTTTGTTTTCCGTTTAACTTCGTCGTCCATTTAGTACAGTATGTGTTTTGGAATTCGAAACTTCGTATAGTATAGTATGTTTTGGAATGTTTGTATGTGTTTTGGAATTCGAAAGTTCATATAGTATATATAGTATGTGTTTTGGAATGTTTGTATGTGTTTTGGAATTCGAAAGTTCATATAGTATATATAGTATGTGTTTTGGAATGTTTGTATGTGTTTTGGAATTCGAAAGTTACGAAAGTGAGCATTCGATGTGATAAGCGCTTTTGTTAAGTTGTATTGACTTGTATGGATATGTATGTATATGTATAAGAACTTTGGAATTTGATGACGCTAATGCGACGGGTTTTGCAGATGGCACCGGGCAATCGCAAACGGGCTACCGCGACTCCATCTACATCAACAAGGGCAACTGGCCCTGGTGATTTCTCTGCTAGCACAGGTGAGTCCAGTACAGTGAAGGGTCGAGGACGCACCCGTGGCCTGGGGTTGGCTAAGTACGTTAAGGCTCACGGCCGTATTCGAATACAGATATCAGAGAATGGACACACTCAAGTCGGACAACATAATTCAGCGTTTAATACAGCCATAGGAGCTACAGCTCGATATGAAGCTCCCCAAAACTACGTATCTTGGAGAAAGATACCGTGGGAGACAAAAATGAACCAGCTATTCCCTTCGCTACTTGTAAGTTTTCGATATTGTTTGTTATTTAACATTTTTATTTGATACTTATTTTTACTCGAATTTTCATGTAGGAATGGTTCGAGTTCGATCTGACCCAAGTGAATGTCCAACAATATATTGACTACCACATGGGGAAAAGTTATAAAGATTATAGAACAAAAGTCCTGAAACCAATATTCGACGAACATGGACCTTCAAATGCTCCACAACACAAGCCTGATTTTATAGAGGAACAAGATTGGACATTCTTATGTGAGCTTTGGTCTAGCAAAAAACACGAGGTAAATTTTGAAATAAACAGAAATTTATAATTGTCTTTGTTTTCGGTACTTACAGTGTTGGTGAATACAGGATAAATGTCACGCAAATGCGGAAAATCGAAGTCACTTGCGTTTTAACCACCGTGCAGGTTCGAAGCCATTTATCCAACATCGTGCCGAACATTCTGAGGTAAATATATCCTAACGTAAAATTTAACAGTTAATTGTTTTTTACTATCTGGAATAATATTGAATTTATTTTATGTTTATAACAGAGTAACACAGGTGAGGTGCAATCATTTCCAGATTTTTTCCGTGTGACGCATTACAATGACAAGAAGAAATGGATAATAAAGAAGCCGAACGCTGCTATGTAAGTTTCAGTTTTTAAAATAAAATAATTAATATTATATATGTTAAATTTTTTTCTCAAATTCTAATATTAACTTATTTTTTGAAACAGAACGAAATGATGGAACTCCAACATCAAACTCAGGAGACAGGGACCGACCCCATACCAGATGAGCAGCTGTCGCAATTGGTTTTCAAGAATCAGACAGCTTACAACGTTGGTCTTGGCACTCGTAAGAAGCCAACGTCATCTGCACGCAATAGTGGTAATTCGGACAATGTATCTATTCGAGACGAGTTAGCCAGCACCCGAGACGAGCTGCAACAGACTAAGGAGAAGCTACAACAGGTCACGGTGACACGGTGGCCACGAGAAGAAGATGGAGCAGTTGGAACAGCAACTGCTGGCTTTCCGTCAGATGTTCGAGGCCTCAATGAGTTATGGTGCATCGGGCTCGGGCGTCCCTCCATCACAGTAGCAATATATTTATATTTGGTTTTGTATAAACATTTTGAACAAAAAAATTTAATATAATATTTTTTTTTTCTAAAACAAATTTCAATATAATATTTCGTCATTAATTACATTTTTTTTCATTAAATTAAATATTTTAGACCAAAAAATAAGTAAATTACTAATTTTTTAAAAAATAAATTTTTTACTTTTAGCGTCGAATATTTCGACGCTAATAGTATCAAAAAATGGCCGCTGTAAGCGTACATATAATACTTTTTTAATATACGTTAGCCTCGACAAGTTTCGACGCTAAAAGTCATTTTAGCGTCGAACAATTTCGACGCTATTAGTAACAACAATGGTCGCTGTAAGCTTACATATAATACTTTTTTAATATACTTTAGCGTCGACACATTTCGACGCTGAAAGTGAGAATTTTTGCGTCGATATATTTCGTCGCTAAATATACAATATAGCGTCGAACAATTTACTTTAGCGTCGAAATAACTTGGACGCAGAATACTGTTTTTAGCGTCGCAGTTATTATTTCGACGCTAAAAATGGTTTTCGTCGACATTTTATCGTCCATTGTTTGCGTCTAATTTTTTCGACGCTAAATATAATTGGCGTCGAAATAGTCACTTATGGCGTCGAAATAATTCGACGCTAAATGGTCTAATTCTTGTAGTGATATGACAAGTGATATTGGGAAAGATTTAGGTCAACATAAGTATAAAGCTTAATAAAAACAAAGATTTTTTTTTATAGAACACATTGTCAATGCCATGTAATGATAAGATACATTGAACACATTCTCAAAAGCACCCATCACCTAAAACAATGCATTTATTTTCCAAGCAGCCTCCCATTGTCTACTCAAACTTAGCAAACACTTCCATACAAATACATTGAATTTATCTCCATTTTGGGTTGTCCTTGCGTCTTCAATTCTCCAAGCTAAGAATAAATATCCCACTTTCATCATTTCTTCATCTTCATCACACAGATATTGATGTATCATTATGTCTTGGTTATGGACTTCACTTGTTCTCGCAGCAATTTTCATTTTCCTGCAAGCATTTTCTTGGAAAACAAATACAAAGAACGAGAAGAAATTACCTCCAGGGCCAAAAGGGTTTCCAATTTTCGGATGCCTTCATTTGTTAGGCCAGTTTCCTCATAGATCTTTGCATAAACTAGCCAAAAAATATGGCCCCATCATGCACTTACGCTTAGGCTTAATGCCTACGATTGTTGTCTCATCGCCTCAAGCAGCTGAGCTTTTTCTCAAAACACATGATCTTGTTTTTGCAAGCAGGCCATCTCTTCAAGCTGCTATTCATATTTCTTATGACCAAAAGAATTTTGTACTTGCCCCATACGGGTCTTATTGGCGAACAATCCGAAAAATATGCACATTAGAGATGTTGAGTAGTGTCAAGATAAATTACTTTCAGCCCATGAGAAAAGAAGAGCTTAATCTTTTGATTGCATATATCAAAAAGGCGGTGCAGACTCGCAGTGTTGTTGATTTAAGTACCAAGGTTGCGGCTATGAGTGCTGACATGACTTGCAGAATGGTGTTCGGGAAGAAATATTCGGATGATGAGTTTGATGAGAGAGGGTTTATGAGTGTGATTCAAGAGGGCATGGAATTGTTTTCAAAGCCTAATTTGGGTGATTACATTCCACAAATTGCAGGGCTTGATCTTCAGGGGCTGACAAAGCCTATGAGGGCTGTTGCCAAGGTGTTTGATAGGTTTCTAGAGAAGATTGTTGATGAACATGTTCAATCTAAGGATGAAAATAGACAGAAGGATTTTGTTGATGTCATGTTGAGCTTTGAAGGTTCCGAAGAAACTGAGCACAAGATCGAACGAGAGCATATTAAAGCCATAATCTTGGTAAGTAGATATCAAATTATCATCATTTGTCCTTCGATTTTGTGTATCATAATGAAAATGACCAGAATCATCTATTTTTTCATATGAGTATACATAGACATTTGATTGATAATTAATAAGGAAAATGATGCTTTACCTAATGGAAATGCCCTTCTGACATAGTAGCAGTGTTCAATTAATAACAAACTAGATCTTGACCTCACATGACAAATAACTTATATGTGACAAAGTATCAATCCCTGAGGGTCTGTTTCGTTTAACGGAGGGAAGAATTTTAATGGAGGGGAGGGGAGGGGAGGGAAGTATTTTTAATTATATATATGTTTGGTTCAAGAAGGGAGGGAAGAAATTTTAAAACTAATTTATTATTTTATCCTTGTAGCCTTTTATAAATAAAATTAAAATAATATAATAGTCAATGTATTTAAAATTTTAATTGTTCACTTTCTCTCCCCTCCATAATCATCCACTTTTGGAGGGGAGCTAAAATTGACTTATGAGGGATTTTGCTCCCCTCCCCTCCCCTCCAAAATCCCCCACCAAACACCACTGTGAAAGATTATGTAAACTCTTGTAAGAAGATGATTCTGATCCATTACTAATTCAGAACTTTTTTTCCTGCTTAATAATTTTTCGACAATTTCAGGACATGTTTGCAGCAGCAACAGACACTACAGCAACGGTAATCGATTGGGCACTTTCAGAACTCATCAAGCATCCTAAAGTAATGGCGAAACTACAAAAAGAGTTAGAAAATATTGTGGGATTAAATAGAATGGTTGAAGAAACCGATTTACAAAACCTTGAATACCTGGACATGGTTGTCAAAGAAACCTTGAGGCTTCATCCTGTAGTACCATTTTTAATTCCACACGAATCCAATGAAGACTGCACAGTTAACGGATTCCACATACCCAAAAAAACACGAGTAATTATAAACGTTTGGGTAATTGGAAGAGATCCTGAAGCATGGAATGATCCTGATAAGTTTTTTCCTGAAAGATTTATTGGTAGTAGTATTGATCTTTATGGACGTGACTTTCAGCTTTTGCCGTTTGGTTCTGGCCGCAGAGGATGCCCTGGAATGCAATTGGGACTCACCATTGTTAAGCTCGTGTTGGCACAACTTGTGCATTGCTTTGATTGGGAGCTTCCTGATGGTATGTTGCCAACTGAATTGGACATGACAGAAGAGTTTAGTCTTGTAACTCCTAGGGCTAAACATCTTTTAGCTATTCCTAGTTATCGCCTTGACATTTAATTTCAATGTTATCATAATGTTATCCTTCCTTATTAGTGGAATAACTAAAAATAATAAATATGAATAATTCAAATATACCACTTGTGTAATGAAGATCGATAAAATATATGTATATTATAAAGCACAATGGTGTGTGGGGGAAAAGATAATGTAACAGATTGTTAGAATTAAGAGAGATAATGTATCCAAAGGCTATCTTTATGTGGTTTAATCGGTGGCTCAAATCATTTCAATATAATCTAATGTCAGATAAAGAATCATTTCATTATAGAATCTCTATAAAAATGGAAAATGAAAACTACCAAATAAATTAAAGAATAAAATCATTTATTAATAGAAAATGAAAACTTACCAAATAAATTAAAAAATAAAATCATTTCATTATAAACAAATTAAATAACAGAATCTCAATCTCTCTGTAAATTCTATAACACCGTACCATAGGCACGGGCACACCCTAATATGTGGTATATATATATATATATATATATATATATATATATCACAATTAACGGAAGAATTATGAACAACACAATGAGGTATATGGTTTGACTCTTAACCTACGTTTAAAAAGGAGGAAATTATGTAATTTTATTGTTCTTGAGCTATCATTACATATCAAAATCCCTCCCCGTCCTATTTTCTTTCAATCTATTTTCCTCAATTTATAAATATCCAATTATGGTTTTCTACCACTCTCTTTATCATGGGATCATGGGTTAGAAAGTAAAAGGTATCGTAGTTATTAGAGTAATTGCATGGGTGATTACTGTTGTGATTCTCTGATCACTCTAAAATGTGTTTGAGAAAAAACCGAATGCTTTTATATTACTCAAAAGAATAGAATACGAATGTGTTTAAACTTTACAAAGCAAAAAACCTCACTACACTCTCTATACACAAACTTTGAGATTATGGGATGATTTCAACTGAAATTAGAGCTCCCTTTTATAGGATAAAAATGTGTGCTATAGTGCCACACATTTTTTCCAACTCAACATACACTAGCCAACTTGCACTCCCTAATTTCATTGCATTTGTAAATCACCACCAAACGCTGCCTTGACAGCTTCTGTTCTATGCATGGCAGCAACTCATGATAGTTGGATGGTGCATGTGAAGCTTCTAAGCAGCTCATACAGCTGGACTTTACAATTATCCCCCTCCAGCTGTATCCGAAACAATCATCATCTGACATATCCCGACTATGTCTCTGCACAGCTCTAGCTTGTCCCAAGTAACACACCTTGTTAACATGTCGACTGGATTCTCATATGTATGGATCTTCACTAGTCTCAGCAGGTTGATTCATTACTTCGTGTATCCAATGATAGTGAATATCAATGTGCTTCGTTGTGAATGATAGATTGAGTTTTTGATCAAGTTCAGAGCACTCTGACTGTTACAGTGTATCTTGTATTCTGTCTGCTTGATCCCTAACTCTTAGAGAAAACGCTTTAGCAACAATATTTCCTTTCCTACCTCAGCAAAAGCAATGTACTCAGCTTTTGTTATGGATAATGCAATACACCTGTGCAATCTTGACTGTCATGACACAACTCCCCCTGCAAAAGCGTAGATGAAACCTGATGTAGATTTCCTCCCATCAAGATCTCCTGCCATATCTGAATTTTTATAGCCTTCCAAGATTGGATCAGCTCCCCCATAGCACAGACGAAACTTCGATGTACCCTTGAGGTACATGAGAATCCATTTGACTGCCTTCCGGTGTTGCTTTCCAGGGTTAGAGAAAAACAAAAGCTCACTACACCCACTGCGTGTGCAATATCTGGCCTGGTACATGCCATTGCATACATAAGGCTTCCAACAGCTGAAGAATATGGTATCGATGACATCCATCTATCTCTTTCTTGGATGAGGGCACAAACTCTTACTCAGTTTGAAATGGTGCGCTAGCGGAATGCTGACTGTTTGGCTTTCTGGTATAACGAACCTCTTGATTATCCGTTCAATATATCTCTCATGTCAAAGCCAAAACTTCTTGCTCTGTCTGTCACGAACAATCTCCATTCCAAAATCTCTTGAGTTGGTCCTTAGTCTTTCATGTCAAAAGACTTGGAGAGTTTCTTCTTCAACTGGCTGATCTACGCTGCTTCTTGTCCAACAATTAACATGTCGTCCACATATAGTAAAAGAGCAACGAAATTTCCATATGGAAACCTCTGAATGTATACACACTGATATGTTGCAGTTCTTTTGTAGCATTGACCCACCATGAATGAGTGAAACTTCTTGTACCATTGCCTTGGTGCTTGCTTGAGCCCGTACTAGCTCTTTTTCAGCTTGCAAATAAGGTTTTCTTTTCCTGAAACCTTGAATCCTTCTGGCTGCTCCAGGTAGATTTCTTCATTCAGATAACCATGGAGAAATATTATTTTGACATCCATATGTTCAAGCTCCAAGTTCAAACTGGCTACCAATCCTAGGATGACTCGGATTGAAGCCATTTTTACCACTGGTGAAAAATCTCATCAAAGTCAATTCCCTTTTTCTATAGGAATCCTTTGACTACTAGCCGAGCTTTGTGTTTTACCACATTTTCATTGCCATCTTTCTTGAGCTTGAACACCCATTTATTTTTCAGTGCCTTCATTCCATGTGGGAGCTTGACTATCTCATAAGTGTTGTTTTCCTACAGAGATTTCATTTCATCCTACATTGCGTGCAGCCATTTGTCTTTTTTTTTTGATGAGATACAGCTTCGCTGAAGGTTTCTGGCTCCCGTTCTTCAGTAAGCAGAATGTATTCAGATCCTGAGTATTTGGATGATGGAATCTGATCTCGCTCAGATCTTCAAACTGGAGGTTCACTGGTTTCTGGCTGTCTGTTGTCATCTTGATCTGTGGATGATCATGTAGCCCATGATGGAGCAGGCTGCAGTTCCCTCTGCTCAACACAACCTTTCTCATCTGATTCTGTTTCTAGTATGTCTTGCACCCCATCATCATCTGTGGCTGCTCGTGTTAGTGCTGGGGTTGTGTGTGGATTTGCATCCGCTTTGTTGGCACTGGAATTAGAATACATCTTAGGCTTTCAATGTCTTCTATTGTTTGGTCTTCAAGAAACACTACATCTCTGCTTCTAATGACCTTCATTTCCTTCGGGTCCCATAGCCTGTATCCAAATTCCTCATCTCCATAACCTATGAAGATGCATGGAGCAGTCCTTGCATCGAGTATTCCCACTATCTGAGAAGAACTGTTATTTCCCATCTTCACTGCACCAAATTCTCTTGCTTTGTATGTTGTGAAGAAATCCCTGTGATGAGTGACGTGTAGAATGCCCTGCAGTATTCACCACCCACTCGACATCCTGAATTGCGGTGTGAAGGCATGCTTCTTCTTGACCAGAGCATATAGTTACATCTCTTGTAACTACTAGTGTCTCCGCATTATTCTCTCTCAGCTGGTTATTGCCTTGTCTCTGTTCTCGTTGCAGTGTTTCCGGTAATTCATCTTTAGGTGCCCTTCTATGCCACAGTGGAAGCACTTGTATGTGGTCTTTCTCCCGTTCTTGGATTTGCCCATACTTTTGCTTCTGTCTCTCCATTTACCTTGATTTTTCTTCTGTTGTCTTCCTCGATGCTCCGAGACAAGGGCTCTATTTGATCTGAGCCCACATCTTTTCTTCTGGCTTCTTCATTTGACAGGGCGTCTTTTACCATAGGCATTGCAAGTTTGCCTCATGGAGCTGAGTTGCTGAGAGTAACCACCAGTGTCTCCCAACTATCAGAAAGAGAACTGAGTAGCAAGAGGGCTTAAACTTCATCTGCCAGTTGCATGTCTACTACAGACAACTGGTTCACCAGGCTTTGGAACTCATTGGTGTGTTTTGCAACGAAAGTTCCCTTCATAGCTTCAGGTTCACCAAACGCCTCATGATTAAGGCTTTATTTCGAGCTGTTTTGGCCTGGAACATGTCTTCCAGCTTTATCCACATTTTGTAAGCATCTGTATCATGTGCTACATAGTGGAAGACACTGTGACCAATCCACTGTCTAATCTGACTCAAGTTCTGTTATTGAGTTTATTAAAGTCATACTCTTTAACAGATTCTGATCTCACTCTCTTCACCTCGATAACATCAAACAAATCTTTACAGTGTAAATAATCTATCATCTGAGGTCTCCAGATGGAGTAATTAGTTGATGTCAGCTTGATCATTGTACCAGAAGGGGAATCTTCCATTTCCATTTTAAGTTTTAAAGTTTAAATGAAAATAGGTTAAAATCGGGGCGGAATTTCACAAATTCGATGTCATTGTTGCGTCTGAAATGGTCCAAAAATGGTGGAATATAAACTTCGTTGGTATAAATTCGACTTAGCGGCTGATTTATAATTCTTAAAATTTCTAGGGCCTTGTAAATTTCAAAGACTTCAAGGGGCTAAATGAAATTTATTAGGTTGCTGAAGTGGTAGTGCCGACATGGCAGACTGACGTGGCAATGATGACGTGGTTGGCTAACGTGGCAGGGTGGGTTGATGTGGTAGCTTGCGTGGCGCTGACGTGGCACCACATAATCGTCTTCTTCCTTGGATCAGCGCATGGGCGCGTGATCGAGACTGGTCTCC
The DNA here is from genome assembly GCA_019454045.1 of Zanthoxylum bungeanum. Taxonomy (NCBI): domain Eukaryota; kingdom Viridiplantae; phylum Streptophyta; class Magnoliopsida; order Sapindales; family Rutaceae; genus Zanthoxylum; species Zanthoxylum bungeanum. The sequence continues at coordinate 2,435 of SKCR01021597.1, read as the reverse complement.
ACTCACCAACACGTGCGGCGTCCTCAGATCTCCATTTGATCGCCGAAAAATACCACCGAACTCGTCTCGCCGTGGATGGTATGCTCAAAATAATTTTTGACAACTTTACCGGAACCCAAATTTCCAAACCGAAGCTCTATTTTTGAATTTCGGGATCCTTCCGTGCAACCTTAGGTTTGATACCACTTGTTGTGATTCTCTGATCACTCTAGAATGTGTTTGAGGAAAAACCGAATGCTTTTCTATTACTCACAAGAATAGAATACAAAAGTGTTTAAACTTTACAAAGCAAAAAACCTCACTACACTCTCTATACACAAACTTTGGGATTCTGGGATGATTTCAACTGAGATTAGAGCTCCATTTTATAGGGCAAAAACGTGTGCTACAGTGCTATGTTTTTTTGCCAACTCAACATACACTAGCCAATTTGCACTCCCTAATTTCATGGCATTTGTAAATCACCACCGAAAGTTGCCTTGGCAGCTTCTGTTCTATGCATGGCAACAACTCATGATAGTTGGATGGTGCATGGGAAGCTTCTAAGCAACTCATGCAGCTGGACTTTACAATTACTGGAGTAGTTGCATGGGTAGCTATTGGTTTAGTAAGTGGAGGTAGTTAAGCAATTAATAATGCTGACTCATCATGGATCCTCATTTTTATACCGACTTCATTAGCTCGAGGCCATCTTATTTGCTTGAGGCCAGCGTTCTCGTTTGCTGCAAGTCAATCACTAGTCATGATACTATGCTTTGGTAATATTGCGCTACTAGGAGTAGGGTAAAATATTTCCCAAACTCCAGTTCTTTAGTTTTTCAATATCAAGAGCTTGTGATTGGTGTTAGAAACTTGAGTAGTAGTTTGATTGTCTCTCATTGGTCATACTACTCTGTTGTGGTCGTAGTGCTTTGCTACGAGTAGGATAAAATATCCCCAAACAATAAGGATGCTTAATACTTCAAAGAGAGCAGGTAAGGTGAGTAGCATTAATGATACCACAAAGTGTGGTCATGGTTTTTCAAATGGTGGGGTGGCTTGGTTTTCTTGTTGTTAGGGGATCGTGGGCTGAAACTGACACGCAAGTAAAGTGAAATTGAGAACAATTGTTAGTCTACCATAAATATTAACAATAAAATAAAGCAATAAGACAATAATATTTTTCTTTTTTAGAATACAGATGATTTAATTGAGAATGGAATGAAGAAAATAATGAAATGAAACCTCTATTTATAGGCATGAGATTCATTGTGCAAATGATGAATTTTAATTTTTTATTATTTTCTTTTTTTGCATGTGAGACCCACCTTTATATTTAATCTTTTAATATATGTACCTTTCGGTGCCTTTTTAACTAAAACACCAAAATGTGCTTAACACTTGTGACTGTCCTAATGAGTTTATTTCATCTTGGAGATTTTTTTTGGCACCAATGGTAAATTAACTGACTTTCTGGATTGTATATTCATGGTTATTTGTTGATATCTGTGGCCGGAAAGGAATCAGAGAATTTTTCATTGCTCCTATTTATTTGGCGTTAAAAAAAAATTTCATTGTTTCTTAAGGTACTACAAATATGGGTGGTAAAACGAATCAACGAATCGAATTTATATCGAATCCTAAACGAATCGAATCGAAATGTGATGGATTCGTATTCGATTCGTTTATTAGTTGAATCGTAATATCAGGATTCGTATTCGATTCATTTATTAAACGAATCGAATACGAATATTCGTTTAGTCATGATATTATTTAATATCATAATTTATCATAGTTGATTTATATTAATTCTTCATAAATATATACATCTAAAATATGTAATTAATATATTTATTAAAAATACCTCACCAAATATTGAAAATATTATTTTTTATATGGTTATTAACCATAATTTCTTGAATCTTAATTGAAAAATAACAATAATTAGTAAAAGAAAATAATAAAACGAATCCTAAACGAATGAACGAATCCATAAGCTTAAATTCATATTCAATTCGTTTAATAAACGAATCGAATTGAATTGACCCATTTATTAAACGAATCCATTTTTTCAAACCCGTATTCGCTTTAAAGCGAATCGAATCGAACGAATAAACGAATCTTGACCCAAATTGCCACCCCTAACTACAAATATATTATTTGGTGGCTACAATAACTTATGGCGGGTCATTATCCCAACTCGATTTGGACAAGTTTTACTAAAAAATTTGCCATGACTTAAAACCTAACAGCCGTAAATTCATATCCAAAGCTGCGAGTGAGATTTTATCTAAGGATCATAAGGGTTAAAAAATGGGTTTCATTGGTATAGCCGAAAAATCCCTTGTGCCAATGAAACAGTGCCGCCATTCGAGGCCTTTCTCTTGTCAGGATTATCGATCGGTGAAGTGAATACCAAAGATAGTGATAGAAGTAGTCAAAAGTTCTATGTGAAG
>SKCR01021596.1:0-17657 GCA_019454045.1 Zanthoxylum bungeanum | reverse complement strand
AGAACAAGATGCGTTTTTGCCTCCATCAAGCTCGGTTCTGGCCATTTTTGGAGCTACTGAACTGCACGGTGGGGCTGTGAAAATGCTCTTCAAAAATTCGGCCATGGTGGTCTCCATTGAAGCTCCAAGCTTTGTGATTCCATGCTCACAAACTCACTTCCCTATCACCTATGTATCACTCAAGGTGTGTGCTAGCACTTAGTTTTGAAACAAAATCAATTTTGCTTCTCAAATTCTCGGCAGAAGCAGAAAAACGAGAGAGAGAAGATGAAAAACGGCTTGAGCCGAGAGAGAAAATGAGGGAAAAAGAGAAGGACGGTATGTCCCTGCATGTGAGAGAGAAAGTGATTAAGTTTATATATAATTTATTTTCCAAAAAACAAAATAAATATATATAAATCATTATCATATATATCAAAAGTAAAAAGCAAAAGTCATTAATGCTTTCTACTTTTCACACATCATTTCTACTTTTACTTTAAGTCACATCACATCACTTTAATAAAGTGACATGTTGTCAATCACATCACTCAAAGTGACAATTGATTTGACGATGATGTGACTAACGATTTGACGCTTGATGTGACTCGCGTGCCGCGCTCGAATTCGAAATGCGAATGCGCTCGCAATCACTCTCGGGCTCGGGTTCGCTAATTCCAAATTAACGAATTTTCCGTCGCGTCGTAATTAAATGATTACGCCTAGCGAATTCACTATTCACGTCGCTAACGAATTAATTCTAAATTAATTCGTTCGCCCGAATTAAAATCTAATTTTAATTCCGCGTCGAAATCCAATTTCGATTAATATATCAAATATATTAATTTTATCGATTAATTCCAAATTAATCGTTCTCTCTCTTTAACGATATTTTATCCGAGATAAAATATCTTCGTAATTAATCCCAGATTAATTTTCTCTCTCATCGAATTAATCCCAGATTAATTCGATGAGAGAGAAAATTATCCCAGATTAATTTTCTCTCTCATCGAATTAATCCCAGATTAATTTTATCTCTCTCTTCTAATTAATCCCAGATTAATCAAAGTGTGAGTAATACGTCATCGGTGAATCTTCGGGAACCGACCCATGAGATCTCCGGATATGTTGGCAGTAAATACGATCGTCGGACTGTCCGAACACGTAAGTACCTCGTACTACGTTTATATCGACTTACAAGACAAGGTTAGCCTCTAGCAAAACGCCATGCCTACCCAACTCCAGAAATATTCTTACAGGAATATATAGATCTGTATCAAGCGTAGTATACCGTAGTATTTGTATATTGGCCCAGTATCGGATAATCACGTGCTAGGGCTGGGGCTGGATAAGTGTCTGCCCCGTCCGAAGCACATGTCGGATGTCTGGTAACATAGTCTCTATAATCGGATATACATGACCTGGTCACAATATCCCGATTGGTTGCGCAACACTCAAGAGCACTAGTACCGTATCCTGCGTGACATCAACTCCAATATGACTGAAGTGACACTTCCGTCTCGACATCACACCCAATACACTACGACTCTCTGATAAACCCAGAAGCGGTGCACACAGAACCGGTTAAAGCCCTGTACCACCAAGACCAAAGTCTACCGATTATCGCAAGTATTAGCGATGCAAGTCTCAGGTTAAGACTATACACACCTACCTCGATTTCGGCCTCCCATAGACACATAGTCATAATACCAATGGGATTCCGAGGGGTCTATCCAGAGCGAAGCTGTTTCCCGTACCATCGGTGAAAACACAACCTCCTATCGCACTTGCATAAGTATCCAATACTTATATATATGAGAACTATGCCGTTGTGCCCTCACAACGCGCACAAGTGCAATACTAGCCTATTCCGCATTATCGATGTCCAGTCTCGATAATACTTCGGCTAGGGATATTTAATGATTAATCCTTCGGGGATTGATACTGTCTCATATCATCTCAATCCAGGAACTAATCATATGGACCTCTCTTCATTTATACATCTATGGTGATCTAATCACAAATGATGAGAGTGCAATTTCCTTGTCACATAGTTAATTTGTACAACAACACCATGATCTGTACAAATAGTGACGCTATGGGTCATATATCCAACATTTATATAGATCATGGTGTTGTCGTACAAATTAACTATGTGACAAAGGAGATTGCTCTCTTATCATTTGTGATTAGATCACCAAGATGTATAAATGATAGGAGGTCCCTATGATTTGTTCCTGGATTGAGAATGATATGAGACAGTATCAGTCCACGAAGGATAAATCATTAAATATCCCTAGTCAGAGTATTATTGAGATTGGACATCGATAAATACGTAAAAGACTAGTATTACACTTGTGCGCGTTGTGAGGCCACGACGATATAATTCTCATATATTTGGGTATATGATACTCATGCAAGTGTAATAGGAGGTTGTGTTTTACCGATGGTACAGTAAACAGCTTCGCCCTCGATAGACCCCCTCGGAATTCCTTTGGTAGTATGACTATGTGTCTATAGAAGTCCGAAATCAGGGTAGGTGTATTTGGTTTTAACCTTAGACTTGCACCACTAATACTTGCGATAATAAATATACTTTGGTTTTGGTCATCCAGGGCTTTAACCGGTTTTTGTGTACGCCTCTTCTGGGTATATCGAGAATCATAGTGTGTTGGGTGTGATGTCAAGACGGAAGTATCACTCCAGTCATAGTGGAGATGATGGTCACGTAGGATACGGGACTGGTTCTCTTAAATGTTACAGCTATCGGGATATTATGACAAGGTCATGTATATCCGATTATAGAGACTAGTTACCAGACATCTGATATGTGCTTCGTACGGGGAAGACACAATTCTAGCCCCAGGCCTAGCACGTGATGATCCGATACTGGATCGACATACGCAATACTATGTATACTACGCCTGATATAGATCGCTTATTCCTGTAAGCATGTTACTGGAGAATTGAGTAGGCATGGTGCTTTGCTAGAAGCCAACCTTGTCTTGTAAATCGGTATAAACGTAGTACTAGGTACTTATGTGTTCGGATAGTCCGACGACCGTATTTACTGCCAACATATCCGGGGATCTCATGGGTCGCTTCCCGAAGATTCACCGATGATGTATGACTCGCACTTTAATTAATCTGGGATTAATATGATGAAAGAGAAAATTAATCTGGGATTAATTACGGAGATATTTTATCTGGGATAAAATATCATTAAAAGGAGAGATAACGATTAATTTGGAATTAATCGATAATTTAATATATTCAATATATTAACGAAATTAGATTTCGACGTGGAATTGAAATTAGATTTTAATTCGGGCGAACGAGTTAATTTAGATTTAATTCGTTAGTGACGTGAATAGTGATTTCGCTAGGCATAATCATTTAATTGCGTTGCAACCGAAAATTCGTTAATTTGAAATTAGTGAACCCGAGCCCGAGATTGTTTGCGAGAGCATTCGCATTTCGAATTCGAGTACGGCACGCAAGTCAAATCAAGCGTCAAATCATTAGTCGCATCAAGCGTCAAATCATTAGTCACTTTGAGTGATGTGACAACTTGTCACTTGATTTGATTGATTGATGGATTGATGGAGTTGTTGTGAGTGGTTGGTGTAGGGGTTTTAGGGGGTGAATCCGGTAACGCAGCGGAAGCGGCGGAAAATCCTATTTTCCGATTTCAAAACTTTTTCTCGAATTAATTAAATAAACATATTTATTTAATATTCCAATAATCAAATTATGAAATAAAATTTCAAATGAATCATATTCAAGTGAAATTACCAAATTACCCTTACTTTGGTATTTTGTCCATTATAGTCCGAAATTGATCTAATCAATTTTGAATGATTCTAAATCATTTCTAAGATGAACTTAGCATGTTCAAAACATCAAAACACCAAAAGCAACCAAATCCCCAAATTTTCCCACTTTGGCCGAATGCACCAATTAGGAGTGCCATTTGTGCACTTTGTCATTTCATGCATCAAAACACATCAAGATGTAATCCAATGAACATGAAACTTTATATGCATCATATACACATCCAAATACACAACATATATGAAAACCCCCAAATTTGGAATTGGTCATGAACCCTAATTTTTCAATTTCTTCAAATTGGACAAATTAGACCAAATTGGTTAAATCAACTACTTCAATCATGTTTCTTCCATCCAATCAAAGTCTCAACACAATGAAACAACTCAAGATCAAATCTAGGTCATCTAAGAGTGGGTCAACAACTCTAGATTAGCAACATGGTTTCCAAAACCTTAAAAGAAAGCTTATAACTACAATAGTCACAACCTTCCTTCATCATACATGCTCAACACTTCCATCAAAACTTCCATCAACAAAAACACAAGGAATAAAGAAAGAAATAACCTAAGAATATCATATGTTAAAGCCTAGATCCTAAGGAACATTTTCCTTTCTAATAGCAAGTTGGAAAAACTCACTAAAATCCAAGCTTTCTTTGATTTCTTCTTTCTTTCTCACAAGCTTCCTTTGCTTCCATTAATGGAGTTTTTCTTTTAAAGTGTATTAGGTTAAGAATGAAATGAAATGAAAAACAATATATACTTGTTTCCAACTTGCCTTGGCCGAAATTCACAAAGGCAAATACAAGTCTTGTAATTTCATTTTCATTTCACTTTACATTTAATCAACTTGATAAAATATCTTAATAACACTTTATAGATATTTATATTAAGTCAAAAAATGCAACTAAGAAGAATATAACGCTTATATTTAAGTGTTATGGCCGAAATTAATAGAAAATAAAGGAAAAAGATATTTTATTTTTCAAACAATTTTGAACAAATATCTTAAGAAGTCAAAATCAATTTGACAACCTTTTCCTTTAATGTATAAGTCAACAATTGCAACTTATAATCATTTCCTAACTTTATCATTTGGTGATATATTTATATTTTAATTATATTAATCATTTAACAATTAAATAATTAAATAATTAATTAAATATAAATATATCAAATATATGTATTATATTTACTTTAAATATCTCAAATACATATATTGATGATATATGTCAAATACCTTTATTTGACTATTTATTAATGTGTATTTAATAATATCATATATAAAAAAAAAACACACATTAATTGGGAAATGACGGTTCGGCCCGTTCGCATATATTTTTCGTTTAACGATTAAACGATTTATAAATAATCATCATTATTCATAAATGTTGCTCTAGTGCTCTACGAGTATGTTTCATTATTGAGACTCTCTAGATTCAGGTATATCCGTCACGAAATCCAATTTCATGTCCATAATCTATCCACCCGTAGATTATGACGATCACGGATAAACTAGCTGAATCATACAGGTCGAGGTCATTGCATACGTATAATCCCTCCGTCACAGGTATCCAGATAATCCCAGAGATATAGATGTAAACGTCAAATCTCTATAGGTATTATCTCGTCGACGTATCTATTAGCAATCACTAAATAACACTCGGAACTTACTTCCGATGTATACTGTGGCCACAGATTTAACAGACTGCTAATAAATATGGACTACCTATGCTCTGTACACAGAACTGACGGATCCTATCTTGACACACACAGGATATCCTGAGGATCGATCCACACCCAACGAACAGGCGGAGGTCTGATATAAATAGATCGGTGACGTGACTGCCATCTAAGTATGGAGGATGTCTCATACATCCACAGTGGTGTCTCAAGTCGAAGGACCACTATGCTACTCAACCCGAGAAGATTCTTATTGACGTTGGCGTACCATCCATTAAGAATCTTCGGTGAGCCGTTCAGTGTTTATCCATTATAAACACCTACATGTCTATACGAGTCTCCCTAGACTCATGGTTCATTGGGATAAACCATCAGACCAAGTCTCGATATACGACATGTACTGGTCTCAACGGATTTGACTAACCGACCCGTGTTAGCAAATCTTGACCAGGAACTATGTTTGATAATATACATATAGCAGTGACACTTCCCAATGTCAATTACAAACTAACTTTGTAACTATGTACTGCATTATATATTATCGGGCCTTTTTCTAATATATACATATCACTAAACCACATTTAGTTTCAATCTAATCGTAATCAGATCGAATACGTATATAAAAACAAGAGGTGCAACCATAAATAAGTAATATTATGGAATAATGGGATGTTCGTATTCATGAATCAGACATAAATACGGTCCGGATTGGCGCTCTGAGCACCAACCCCAACATTTGGTGCATTAATGGCTTGATTTTTGAAAGAGAAAATAAGTAAATTAATTTTGGAAATCAATTTAGTGTATTTGATACACTTTTCACCAACCAACACTTAATTCTCTCTTCACCATTTCTTATCTCCTCTCGCCCACTGCTTTTGGTTTTTCTCTTCACTGGTTTCAGTAAAAACGTGAATGAAGAAGAAGCTTAAGACATGATTTTGTTACAAAATCAAAGTGCTAGCACACTCTAGGAGACATACGAAGGTGATAGGGAAACCCACCCGCGAGCTTGGAACCATATCACAAAAGCTTGGAGCTTGGATCAAAGCTGAATTTGAGGACTTAAAAATCTGCCAATGCCGAGCACATTGGAGGAGCAGAAAATGATTTTTGTTCATCACCGCATCGTCTCAACCGATCATTGTGAGTATTCCGCGACTCCCTTGAATGTATTCACATGTATTTTCTTGCTCGATAATGATCCTTGGACCTTAGAGATTCCAACAACTCTCGGATAATACTTTCTTATAAGAGTAGTATTCCAGTTCGCGGGTTGATATGTGTGATCAGTGCTTGAGACTGTGGCCATAGCGGAAGAATCATGTGAGATTCTTCGGTTAGCACGATTCATGACACTATCAACATCATACCTTTGACTATATGGGTAGACACTTTCCATACCCTGGGTCAAACGGTGGGGATACAGTGAGGCGAGGGATCGTATCATATGTAAATCGTATACATAATTGGTATATATCTTTCCTTCTCATTTTGGAGCCTTGGCATGTTGCTAGATGTCAACCTTGGTCATTGAAATCGAACGACCATCAGATCCATAGTGGCTTAGGGATTGGTGAATAAGGATAGGGGCACTTTGGGAATTGGAATAAATAAATAACATGAATAGTAACATGGATAGTAATGTGAATAGTAATTTTTTTTATTTGTTATTTGTTTTGAATTCCAATTCGGCCCAAACTCTTATTAGGGTTTTATAATCTCATTAAACCACTAAATTAAGATCCAATGGCTAAGATTAAATTATCTTTTATCCCACATCGGATTCTTAATTAATTTTGTTGTCTTTGGAGCACCTATATAAACCCAACGAATTCTTTACAAATTTTTGCACCAAACCTTTCATATCTTGGGTTTATATAAGTGAGTAACTCTAAAGTTTAAGAGTAAGCCACTGATTTGGAGGATCCTTAAGTCTAATTGACTAGAGGAACCTCGAGTTAAAAGTTTTGAGGTATTTGCCTAGGCTAGCACAAAGGGCAAAATACCCGTGCACTCAAGGCATACTCTTGCCGTTGAGTTTTGGCTTTGGTGTGTGCACCTTTGGACGCCACACACTTGGGTGGCTCTTTGGAACGTGGAAGAGCTTGCTGAGTTCATGAAAAGCTTGTAGATTAGAGGAAGGACTGGAGGAGTCTTCGGTTCAAGTAAGTCTTTTTCTTTCTTTATTTTAATTAGAGTTCTTATGATAGTTAGCATGTTTAGGTTTATGTTCTTTGCATGTTTTTTGAGTTTTTATGCTTAGAATATATAGTAACATGCCTAGGCTTGTAGAATAATCAAAACAAATGGGTCTTGGGGAAAGGGATAGCGGCATTATAATTTCATAATTTTTTTTTATTTTCTGCTGCGCACTCGCATCCGCTTCCCAATAGTGGTATCGGCGCACCGTTTTTGTTTTGATTTGTTCTCTCTCATTGGAACTCGCAATTGGGTGTGTAAAAGCTCATTGGAAAGCTAACACCCTGAAATTAATTTTAGGCACAAGTTTTGCATGATTTGGTTAAGATTTCAATTGTGAAATTGCATTTAAAGTTCACACATCTGTAAAAAAATATGAATAGTAAATTTATTTGAATAAAATAAAATGCAATATCATAATTAAATATTAATCAAAGTTATTAAATGCCTAAAATAATTCCAACATATTAAAACTCATATGCTTGACGATTCTATGTATGATTAGAATTGGCATGATTATTTTAGGGTGCAAGCATCTAGAGACTTTCTAAGGAAATAGAGAGTGTATTGCTTATCCCTTAGCTAAGTAATTATTTCGTGATGAACTTAGAGATTTATTACATTTAAGGCTAATAAATATAAATTACTTGTTTACAATAAAAGACATTATAAAAGATACAAGTGGGGTGGGATTACGGCGTTAATAAAACTTTCCAAACTAAAGTTAATTTAACCAAAGGTCTTACTAGAGTTAGATAATGATTTGGTGTCTTCCTTCACTCACTACCTTTTTATACCCAAAAGGAAAAGCTGTGAAGACATGTAGATAATCATTTACTCAAAGCTTACCTTAAAGCATATTTAAAGTGTTGGACTAATTTGGAGGATTTATTGTTTATTCCTGTCACCAAGGCAATAAGAGCCTAAGAGGTAAGGGTATTTAAGAGAGTTCGCTCCACGCTCCCTCTGGGGAATTTCCAATGGAGGAATCCATTTGACAATTATTCACTTAAACATGTTAAAATCCTCAATAATAATTTAAGTCTAAATTTTTCCTCCCATTGTAAAGTATAGACCTAAAAGGCTTAAACTGTATTGGCAGGACTAGGCTTTACCAGACTGACCAATACCAATTTGTCCCTAAATCATACTATTGACAATGGTTTGACTTTTCTGAGTCATAAGATGCAGCGACCCTTAGGCATGGTGTTATAACTTAGTTGCAAAGATTGGGTGTCCACGAGGACTAGCATAAGTTATGGCATGTTTGATTGCCCAACCCAATGATCAAGGAATTGTGATTTATATCATAAATTGGTTGGGAACCTACAGAATCATCGTATTTTATAAAGACCGGCCCTAGTCGGAGTTATGAAATAATGATAATGGGATCCTTGCCCACAAGAAATCCATCATATTGGGGTTGATACGATTTGCTTAAAATTTTAAAACAATTGAGTGGGAGCAACTTCATAATATTAAAAGCCCATGTTATTATGAAATATTAATGAAAACATATTCCTAATTTTAACATTCTCTCTTAATATGTGGGTTAAAATATTTAACAAACATTTAAATGGAAAACAGAGTATCACTTCGTTCCATCCTTGATGAGCATAAGCTCAAAGGGGACAACTACAATGACTGGTTTAGAAACCTTAAAATTGTCTTACGATAAGAAAATATTTTCTATGTTCTTGAAAGACCATTTCCCCCTGAACCCGCAGAAGATGCTGACCAAGATACATTTGATGCTTGGAAGAAACACGTCGATGATGATGAGTAAGCAGTTTGCATAATGCTTGGCTCTATGTCGGACGAACTTCAGAAAGCTCACGAAGATATGGATGCTCAAACCAACATCTTTCACTTGAAGGAGTTGTATGCAACTTCTTGTTCATACCGTGAGATTCCAAGTGCTATGTGCCTTATTCCAAACAAGGTATAGGGAAAGGATCTGTTAGTAGACATGTGCTTAAGATGATTGGCCACATTGAAAAATTGGCCAACCTCGGGTTCATCATGGATCATAAGATAGGTCACGATCTAATTCTTCAATCCTTACCAAAAGACTTCTCTAACTTTATTATGCAGTTTCATCTGTCTGATAAAGAAGCTACTTTAGTAGAATTACACAATCTGATAAAGCAAGCAGAGAAGGACTTGAAATCATAGCTTAAAACCTTCGTCATGCTTACGGGTATGGACCTGAAGCCACGAGGCCCAAAGAAAAATAAGGGCAAGGCCAAGGCTCCAGATCACCTAAAGCCCAATAGTAAGGTGGAGAAGAAAAAAAGAAAGGGGAAATGTTTCTTTTGTGGAAAGAATGGTCATTGGAAGAAAGACTGCAGATCCTTGAAAGTCAAGGAAGCTAGGGAAGCCCAAGAGGCCAAGAAGCCCAATGCTTCAGGTATGTTGTATATGATTGAACTATATTCTCAAAACTCTGAACCTTATACTTGGGTGCTTGACACAGGTTGTGGGACTCACTTGTGTAACAATGTGCAGGGCCTGAGAAACAGTAGGAGAGTCCGTCATGGGGAGATTGACTTACGCATTGGTAATGGAGCAAAACTGGATGCATTGTGTGTGAGGACTTATTCATTCGTTTTTCCGAATGGTTTAGTTTTAGACTTAGAATATTGTGTTTATGTACATTCTCTAGTAAAGAACATCATTTCAATTTATTCTTTATGTAATAAAGGCTTTTCATGCCTAATAAGTTGTAATGAATGTTCTATTTATTTCAATGAAATAAAATATGGAGTTGGTATTTTGAATAATGGTATCTATGTCTTACAAACTAACAAAGAATGTTCAACCTCTAATATATACAACGTTAACTAGAATAATCTCAATGAATCACTTCTATGGCACAATCGCTTAGGTCATATCAATGAAACAAGATTAACTTAGCTACATAAGGATGGGTATTTCAGACCCTTCAAATATGAACCTTATGGAACTTGTGAGTCTTGTTTACTTGGTAAAATGAACAAATTACCCTTCAAAGGTAAATGACAGCGTGGAGCGGAGACATTAGAACTCATACACTCTGATGTATGTAGACCAATGTTAGTCACCACGAGAGGTGGATTCTCCTACTTCATTACCTTTATCGATGATAACTCGTGATATGGGTATGTGTACCTTATACGGTATAAATTGAAGCCTTTAAGAAATTCAAAGTCTTCAAATCTGAAGTAGAAAACTAGCTTATTAAAAGTATTAAGTCACTAAGGTCTAACCAATGTGGTGAATACTTAAGTGACGAATTTCAAGATTACTTAAGAGAAAATGGCATTGTTTCCCAGTGGACTCCTTCAGGAACTCCACAACATAATGGGGTCTCTGAAAGGAGAAGCGGACATTATTAGATATGGTCCGATCAATGATTCCAGGCACGGATCTACCTCTTTCATTTTGGGTTCTTGCTTTAGAAACTACAACACTACTACTAAACCAAGTTCCTTCCAAGACTGTTAGTCAACCATATGTGTTATGGTCTGGGAAACGTCATAGTCTTAGTTATCTAAGAGTTTGGGATGTGACACATATGTTAAGCTTGTTGGACAAAATGACCTATAGCGTCACTATTTGCACATATCATTGTGTTGTTGTAGCAAATTAACTATGTGACAAGGAAATTGCACTCTCATCATTTGTGATTAGATCACCATAGATATATAAATGAAGAGAGGTCCCTATGATTAATTCCTAGATTGAGAATGATATGAGACAGTATCAATCCCCGAAGGTTTAATCATTAAATATCCCTAGCCGGAGTATTATCGAGACTGGACATTGATAATGCGGAATAGGCTAGTATTGCACTTGTGTGCGTTGTGAGGGCACAACGACATAGTTCTCATATATATAAGTATCGGATACTTATGCAAGTGCGATAGGAGGTCGTGTTTCACCGATAGTACGGGAAACAGATTCGCTCTGGATAGACCCCTCGGAATCCCATTGGTATTATGACTATGTGTCTATAGGAGGCCGAAATCAAGGTAGGTGTGTATAGTCTTAACCTGAGACTTATATCGCTAATACTTACGATAATCGATAGAATTTGGTCTTGGTGGTACAGGGCTTTAATCGGTTCTGCGTACACCACTTCTAGGTTTATCAGAGAGTCGTAGTGTATTGGGTGTGATGTCGAGACGGAAGTATCACTTCAGTCATAGTGGAGATGATGTCACGCAGGATACGATACTAGTGCTCTTGAGTGATGCGCATCCAATCAGGATATTGTGACCAGGTCATGAATATCCGATTATAGAAACTATGTTACCAAGACATCCGATATGTGTTTCGGACGGGGCAGACACTTATCCAGCCCCAGCCCTAACACGTGACTATCCGATACTGGGCCGATATGCACAATATAATGGTATAATACGCTTGATACAGATCTTAATATTCTTAAATGGATATGTCCGGAGAATTGGGTAGACTTGGTGCTTTGCTAGGAGTCGACCTTGTCTCGTAAATCGGTAGAACGTAGTACTTGGTACGTATGTGATTCGGATACACCGACGACCGTATTTACTGCCAACTTATCCGGGGATCTCATGGGTCGCTTCCCGATAATGCACCAATGACGCATAACTCGCACTCATTAATAATCTGGGATTATATAGAAGAGAGAGAAAATTAATCTAGGATTAATTACGGAAATATTTTATCTGGATAAAATATCGTCTAAAGAGAGAGAATGATTAATTTAGAATTAATCGGTAATTAATATATTCGATATATTAAACGAAATTAGATTTCGACGCGGAATAAAAATAGATTTTAATTGGGGCGAACAAATTAATTTCGAATTAATTCGTTAGCGACGTCAATAGTGAATTCGTTAGGCGTAATCATTTAATTACGACGCAACGGAAAATTCGCTAATTGAGAATTAGCGAACCCGAGCCCGAGTGTGATTGCGAGCGCATTCATATTTCGAATTCGAGTGCGGCAACGCAAGTCACATCAAGCGTCAAATCAATCGTCACATCAAGCGTCAAATCAAAAGTCACTTTGAGTGATTGATTGATTGATTGATTGATTGATGGATTGAGTGAAAGACACACATCAAATCACTTTATTAAAGTGACATTTGAATAGTGATGTAAGTAGGTGAAATAGTGACTTGTAAAGACTTTTGCCATTTACTTTATTTATTTGAAATATTTTTGGTAATTGTTTTTTAATATATTTTCTAGGAAAATAAATAAGGCATTTTTAGGTAAATGCTACATAAGTCTTCACATAATTTTCATCTCTTTCTCTCACCATTCTCTCATCTTCTTCACGCCAAAATGAAAGAAAAAATTCACTGGTTTCATACCAGTTCAGGCGTGAACTTTATGGAAGGAATGAGTGGTTTTCATGGTGAAAACACAAGTGCTAGCACACTTGCGACTATTGCGAAGGTGTTAGGGAGGTTCACCCATGAGGCGGGATCCATTCGACGAAGTTTGGAGCTTCAAAATGAGATCCAAAACTGCCCAACCAGTGAAGAATTCTGCACCAGTGGGCGTGACCAAGGCAGTGGGGTTTTGGCTTCATTCGTCTTCAAATCGACTCAACCAATCGATGTGAGTATTCCGCTATCTCCGTTGATGTGTTCACACATTGTTTTCATGTCTTGTTTGATCTTGGGACCTAGATAATAACCAAAAAAGCTCACACAAACTAACAAATTGGATGATAGGGCAATTAAATGTAAGTTTGTAGGATATGCCTTGAACTCAATAGCATACGTGTTCTACGTCCCAAATGAACAAAGAACATTTGTCTCACGAATGCTAATTTCTAGAGAATGAATTCCTTCTCAAGAAATATAGTGGGAGTAGACTTGACCTCGATGAGGTACGAGAAGAACAAACTAACATAGAACTAAGCCTCAGGCGCCTCAAAAGTGCAGTGACGTAACAAACACAAGGTTATGAACTCCGAAGGTCTGGTAGGGAAAGATATGAGCCTGAAAGATATGGTTTCCATATTGATGAGGAACATGATCAGGTCATTGATAATGACAATCCCACTAGTTATGACGAAGCAATGCGTGACATTGATTCAGTCAAATGGCTTGAGGCTATGAAATCCGAAATAGACTCTATGTATCAGAATCAAGTCTGGGAGTTGGTGGATGCACCTGAAGGGATAAACCCCATAGGCTGTAAGTGGATTTCTAATCTTAAAACTGATGCAGAAGGCAACATCCAAACCTATAAGGCTAAGTTGGTAGCGAAAGGTTATAGAAAAATCTAAGGAATTGACTATGACGAAACCTTCTCGCCTGTTGCAATGATAAAGTCCATTCGAATTTTACTGGCACTAGCTGCACACTTTGATTATGAGATTTGGCAGATGGATGTCAAAACAGATTTCCTTAATAGGAACCTCGTAGAGGAAGTCTATATGACACAACCTGATGGGTTTGCATCTAAGGATGATCATAATAAAGTATGTAAGCTTAAATGATCCTTTTATGGACTCAATCAAGCCTCCAGAAGTTAGAATATATGATTTGATGAGACAATCAAAGAATTTAACTTCATCAAAAATGTAGAGGAGCCTTCTGTTTACAGGAAAAGTAGTGGGAGTTCTGTTGTAATTCTTGTATTATATGTCGATGACATATTAATCATCAGGAATGATATTCCCATGATGCAAGCCACCAAGCAATTGTTATCTCAGAATTTCTCCATGAAAGATTTGAGAGAAGTAGCCTACATCCTCGGCATTAAGATCTACCATAATAGATCTAAGAGGTTGTTAAGACTTTCTCAATCTACGCACATGATAAAGTTTTGAAAAGATTCAAAATGGAAGATTCCAAAGAGGTAATTTACCTACTTGTCATTGAATCAATTATCTAAGGAGCAATGTCCACATACTCCTTTAGATAGAGAGCGTATGATTAGGATCCCTTATGCTTCAGCAATAGGATCGATCATGTACGCCATGCTATGTATAAGACCTGATGTCTCTTATGCTCTTAGAATAACGAGCAGGTATCAGGACAATCCTATTTAGCAACACTGGGCAGCTGTCAATAATGCTCAAGTATCTGAGAAGAACTAAGGATGTTTTTTTGACATACGGAGATGTTCTGAGATGACAGTCATTGGTTATTATGATGTGAGCTTTCAGACGATAGGGATGACAGGCATGATCGCCAAACAGGATACGTTTTACTTTGAATTGTGGAGCTGTCAGTTGGAAAGCCAAGCATTCAACTATAGCGGCTCCCCATTGAAGTCGAGTACTAAATTGCAAGCATCTAGCTGCTAAAGAAGCAGTCTGATAAGAATTTCACACAGAGGCTTGCAGTGAAGTGCTTCTGTTAGACATTATGACCCATAGCGTCACTGTTTGTAAATGATATTGTATTATTGTACAAATTAACTATGTGATAATGAAATTGCCTTTTGCCGTTTTGTAAAATTATTTACTTTGATATATTAATGGCAAAAGTCCATATGATTAGTTCCGTATTGAGATGATATGAGACAGTATCAATAAAAGGTTTAATCATTAAATATCCCTAGTCGGAGTATTATCGAGATCGGACATCGATAATGCGGAATAGACTAGTATTGCACTTGTGCGAGTTGTGATGGCACAACGGCATAGTTCTCATATATTTAAGTATTGGATACTTATGCAAGTGCGATAGGAGGTTGTGTTTTACCGATGGTACGGAAAACAGCTTCGCTCTGGACAGACCCCGCGGAATCCCATTGGTAGTATGTCTGCGTGTCTATGGGAGGCCGCATCAGGGTAGGTGTATATGGTCTTAACCTGAGACTTGCATCGCTAGTACTTACTTGCGACAATCGGTAAACTTTGGTTGTGGTGGTTCGGGGCTTTAACCGGTTCTGTGTACGCCTCTTCTGGGTTTATCGAGAATCGTAGTGTACTGGATGTGATGTCAAGATGGAAGTATCACTTCAGACATATGGAGATGATGATCACGCAGGATACAGAACTAGTACTCTATAAAAGGTTGCAACCGTCGGGACAATATGACCAGGTCAGGATTGTCCGATTTAAAGAGACTAGTTGTTTGATATCCGATATATGTTTCGTACGGGGCAGACACATTTCCAGCCCCAGGCCTAACATGTGATCGTCCGATACTGGATCGATGTACGCGATACTACGGTATACTACGCTTGATAAAGATCTAATATTCCAGTAAGAATATTTCTGGAGAATTGGGTAGGCATGGCGCTTTGCTAGAAGCCAACCTTGTCTTGTAAATCGGTAAAAACGTAGTACGAGGTACGTACGTGTTTGGATTATCCACGACCGTATTTACTGCCAACATATCCGGAGATCTCTTGGGTCGCTTCCTGAAGATTCACCTATGATGTTTGATTCGAACTTTATTAATCTTGGATTAATTACGGAGAAACTTTATCTTGGATAAAATGCCTTATTAGGAGAGAGAGACGATTAATTTGGAATTAATCGATAAAATAATATATTCGATATATTAAACGAAATTAGATTTCGACGCGGAATTAAAATCGGATTTTAATTCGGGCAAACGAATTAATTTAGAATTAATTCGTTAGCGATCTGAATAGTAATTCCGCTAGGCGTAATTATTTAATTCACGTCGCGACGGAAATTCGTTAATTCGGAATTAGCGAAACCGAGCCCGAAAGTGTTTGCGGACACATTCGTATTTTGAAACGAGTGGGACCCGCAAATCACATCGCGAAGTCTCATTACTTGACACGACTAGTAGATGGATGTATCTAGTCACCTTTATGGGATGATACATTGTCTCTATTCTCAATGTAGTAATGATGCCATTTGATGGATTTTGGAGGGAAAACCTTTCACGGTTTTGAAGGGTTTTTTATAATAAAAATTCATTTTGTAATGATATCTATCATTTATTTTCTTTTTCTTTTCACACGGTTTTGAAAACAAAAGAGAAAAGAAAATCAAAAGGCTCACTCCCTCTTCCTCTCCTTGCTCACGCCGTGAGCTTCAAACAAAGGCAGAAAAAATGTTTTTCATTTCTCCATTTTTGCTAGCACAATGAGGATCAAAAGAGGTGATAGGGAAACAACCTTGGAGCTTGGAACACTTGAAGACTTGAAGCTTCTCTCCATCTTCTTCTTGGCCGAAACTTCCACCTTGAAGACTCAAGGATCCTCTTCATCATTTTCGTCACAAAGCTTTGTAAGTATGATTCCGCCATGCTTCAAGCTTTGCATGTATATACTTGTTTATTTCTGGCTTAATCTTTCTTTGGGACTAATTATAGAAACCAACAATGGTATCATGGAGCCATGTTTAAGCATGAAATACATTAGGGTTAATTGGGGAAAATTGATTGAAGCATGTTCTTGTGAAATTTGATGCTAAAGTATGCTTATATGTATGTTATATGATATATTACATGATCAATTTTAAGAAAAATGCATTGGATGATTTTTCCCCAAAGTGGTTGTCTTGGCCGAATGTGGAGGTGCTTCCATTGGTTTGGAATTTTTCATGCACAAGTTATTTGATGACTTAAGCATGATTATATGTATGATATATGATATAATACATGATCATTTTGAGAAAAATGCATTGGATGATTTTTCCCCAAAATGTTGCTTTGGCCGAATGTGGGTACTTCCACTGAGTTGAATTTTTTGCATGCACAAGTTCATTAGATGATTTGAGTATGCTTAATGTATGTAATATGATAGTAATACATGATCAATTTTGAGAAAAATGCATTGGATAATTTTTCCCCAAAATTGATGCTTTGGCCGAATGTGTAGGTCATTTTATGGTTTGGAATTTTCATGCACAAGTTTATTAGATGACTTAAGCATGATTATATGTATGATATTTGATGTAATACATGATCAATTTTGAGAAAAATGCATTGGATGATTTTTTCCCCAAAAATGTTGCTTTGACCGAAAATGGAGGTCCTTT